>VWZP01006790.1:310383-360504 GCA_013396995.1 Dicaeum eximium
GATCAGCAAACACACATCTCATCACCCTGCTGCTGCACAAAACGTGGATCAGCAAACACACATCTCATCACCCTGCTGCTGCACAAAACGTGGATCAGCAAACACACATCTCATCATCCTGCTGCTGCACAAAACGTGGTCCCTACGTCACTGCCACATGTGGTGTGAGTGCTGATACCTCTGCTGGGAGGACCAGGAAAGGAACATGACCATGGAAGACAGAACAATCTGTCCTGAATTTAGCATAACACACATCTGTATCCATTTAAATAATTTCAGGTCAGTTTTGTTCTTCACACACCGGGAAATCAGCAAGAGGGGAGACAAGGTATTACATAAGGAAGGAAAGGCCAAGATTTCCTTGGTACATTTCAGACAGCATCATATAAAGTCATGAATCTCTGAAGAGGGCAACCTGGATTCTCCAAAAAAGCACAGACAGAGGAAGACTTTGGAGGAAAGAAGCTTAAGGAAAGCTCATATAAATCCTTCCATTCCCCTAGTTACTAGCCTTGCAGCCCAGTCTGTCCTTGCGGTTTTCTTCCAAATAACACATCCTTATCTGCAGACTGGGAGGTTTTTTGTGTAACTCTCATCCTTCCCACCATGAATAAATGCAGAACACTGCCACTGTTAAATGAAATCACAGGAGGACAACCACCAGCCTAACATGACACCTTGAGAGGAATGGACGTAAACACTCTGCTTTGAAGCCTGAGTGCCACTGTCTTCTCCTTACCTGCAGAAATCAGAAGAAAAGATGTAAATGTTCTCATCTTTGCTGATCAGCGGGTGAAAGGATGTCCCATCTGTGCCATTGATCATGTTACATGCCTCTGTTGTCCACCAGCTCAAGGACCTGAAGAAAGGGAAGCAAGGAGAGCAAGGGCTAAAAGATCTCTCAGCAGCAGTCAGGCGATGCCAGCTCCTGGCCTAAGCAAATGAGAATCAGAACTGTACAGTGCCAATTCCTCTTGCTAACAAGAAAAGGGATTTAAATGGGTTTAAGTTGCACTTGCATTTTCTTTAAACTGGCATCAGGCAAGCAAGGGGCAGATTCTGACAGAGGCAACAATACACGGAAAAACTTACTCTTTTCCTCTCCACTCCACAATCCTGGTGAAGTTCAGGTAGTTTGTTTCCCCACTCAGGAAAACATATTCTCCATCATCAGTTCCGTTCATCTGCAAACAGATGCAGGAGCTTTCAGTGGCTCCATTCATCCTGTGGCACCTGGCTGGTCACTGCAATGGGGTGGCAGGAGCTGAAGTTGTCACCACTCCAAATCCACCCCAGGAGTGATGGACTGCCCCTGAGAGCTGTGCAGTTCATTGAACTCCACCTTGAACAGGAATGAGGGTGGAAATGACTGGGCAAGATCCTTACACCTCCCAAAGGCAGGAAATACAACACCAGATAAGCCTTTTCTCCCTTTGAGAGCTGCCCCTGAACAAAGAGCCCTCAGGAAGAAAATAACCCCACAGAAATAACCTCAGCACTGCAGACACCCCCATGAAGCAATGAATTCCCCCAGACCAAAATGACATGCAATGACCAGAAACACTGTACAAGTCAGGAATGGCTCCAGCACAGAATTAACATCCAATTACTGTCAATTACTAGGGAAATCAGGACGTTTTTCTAGTAGTTTGCACAACTGGCTCCATGTCATTCAAGTGAGCACACTCAATAGTGGAGGGGGGTTGTCCTTGGAAAGCTTATCCATCCCTCCCATCCAGTGCCTGGATGCAGCTGAACTGAAGAGGGAGCACCGCTTTGCTATCCCCACCTGCTGGCTCAGTCCAGGCACATCCCCCAGGAGTGCCATCATTCCCCAGAGACAGCAGCAGCGGGTGTGGCCAGCAGTTACCTTGCTGAAGAGCCCGAAGATGGGATCGATCTCGGGATGCAGGACATGGATGGTGGACAGCAGCCTGTCCCTGTAGCCCCAGAGCAGCTCGTGGACACTGCGCACAGTGAACAGCGACTCCTGGTACAGCAGCAGCAGCACCTCCGTGGCAAACTGCAGAGGGGTTGACCTGGTCCACTCCATGGCAGTCTGCCAGGGCATTGGAATGAGGGAGCAATGGTCAGAGGTACTGGGGGATAAATGATCAGCTGCATCCAGACACGGACGCTTTCCACCACTGCACAATCATTTCCACAAAATTCAAACATTTATTTCCTTTCTAGCTGACAAGTGGGCTTACAACAGGTCTTTAAAGAGGTCATAACAAAAGGAGGGCATTTCTTTGGGCTAACCAATCTGTGGTTTTTCTCATACTGCCTGTTACAGTACATCACAGCCAAAAATCTGAGAGAGAGATAATCCTTACCACCACGAGATGCCTGGGAGGAATGGAAAACACAGTGTCTGTATTGGCTGCAAATTTCAGTAAGCTGAGTCCCATCTACCACTATATACAGGGCATTTCTGTACTCATTCATAGAATCAGGCATTTTTGAAAATACTGGGGAGAAGTTGAAATTAAGGTACTCCCTGCAACTGAAACTAAACTAGGATGGAGAGTAAAGGCTGAATCACACCCTCACAGCCTGACTGCCTCTGGAAGCTGTGACAGCTTGGGATCTGCTTGTTATCATGCTGTGCATAAGACCAAAATAATGGTCTGGCTATGATCACCACAAGACTCACCTAACAGAGTCTGGGGGTGCATTTTTGACTTGAATACTCTGAGAGGTGCTTTTCATCCAGCTCTGTCTGGAACTGTTCTGCTATAGTTTGTTTCTGGTTTGACAAGTAGAGTTAGAGGCAACTTCTCCAATTTTGACAAAACAACCCCAAGCATTCTTAAGTCACTCAGGCAGAAGCTGGAGTTCCTCCTAGGCATTTGACATCACTAATTCCCTGGTTTCACTGGCTCATGGAAGCCCAGCAAGCCTGCAGAGTGTGGGATTTCATAGCACCAGGGGAAGGCACTAACACTGCAGAGGTGTGAGGAGAGGGAGAAAGAAAATCAGCCCCACACAACAGTCCAGCCCCAAACTAAGATCAGCATCTGCCCAGGACAAGAGCTGCCTCTCCTGTTCTTCCATCACATTTATCTACCAGAAAGGGAGAGTCAGGATGAAGCAACATACTGCTCCTTCTAAATCATGTCAGGGTAAATTCCAAGCAGGAATGAAAGAGAACTCACCACTGCAGGAATATTTACTGTCCTGATCAGGTCCACTTCAGGGTCTCCCACTGACTTCTGAGGTTCAAATACATAGGTCTTTGGGTTTAGAGCAGACACTTTGGTTCCATTGTCCAAAAACTGGACGTGCACTCTTGGCCTGTATTCCCTGAAAGACAAGAGTTTGTTCCTTAATGGAGTTAAACAAGTAGACACAGCATTATTTGCAATTAACCTATGGCTGTCCTACTGCTTTAAGCAGTATATAAAGGGTGGCATTTTCAGTTCTTTGGAAGTAGATTCTCTCACTAACACAAACTCCCCGCTGTGTCAGTGTGAGCTGAGTCTGACCTCATGGGGCGTTTCCAAAAATGCCACCCTGCATGTTAATTGCACTTCATATTTTTGCCTCATCTTTAAAAACCTCCAAGGAAGGACAACAATTTCAGATGTCTCAGAAGGATTTAGAGGCCCCGTATATGAGACTGCCCTTTAAGTCTAGTTTGACAATGAAACTTTTGCCTCTGCTGCAGGCAAAATCCACTCCCAGAAAAATGCAGGCTGTGTGTGTGTGTCATGGACCTGACCAAAGAACCCACCAGAATCCTTCTGTTGGCTTCAGAGCCAGGGCTTAGGGCTTGGCACTAGGGCTTACATGTGGCACGACCACAGGACAAGCCTCATTTTAGTTCTTCTTTAATTCTTGAGCAGAAATCCTGGGCATGACAGAAATTCAACTGAATTTTTGATATTCACTACCCATGGCCTGGGAGGTTGCTGCTGTTCCTGTCTAAGCACTCAGACAGCAGGATGAAACTCAGGATTGCTGACAAACCAGTCCAATTGGCAAGGAACATCAAATGCTACCTGCTGGCCCGACGAGAAAGTCAGATCCTAATTACCCTGAAACACGTCAGGAGCACAACTCAATTTCCATTGCCATTAGCACTTTACCAACCAGGATTCTGCAGTTGTGCAGAACAGGCTGACACACATGGCTCCAGCAAACCCCAAAAGGGAAATGGCAGGTGGGCTGCTCATCAACTGGCACACACAGGAGGTGAAATTCCTCCTGTTTCCTCCTCCTGCAGTGACTCAGGAGGCTGTTGACTTTCACATTTGCCTGGGCAAATTTCAAGTCACAAGATGTGAAGGAGAATTTTTCTGCCAGATGTTATGCTCTGATGTTCTGTATTCAGTTTGGATCGAGATTCTGTCCTGGCTGCACTGGATCTATCAGTGCAACTTCACAACAAGCTGCATTACTCTGGCTCAGCTTTCACATTCAAAGTAAACTGGAAAGGACAAAAGTGAAACTACCGCTATTAGAAACCAGCCACTTCCCATCTTCCTCACCCAAACAGTGTCTCTACTGCTCTCCTGCAACCCTGCCACCCAGGAACATTTTGGTCCAGCAACACTTCCAGCTTGACTTGGCAAGAGCCTCTTGGACAGCAATCTATTTTATACCCCAGGGCTGGAACTGAGGGGATGGAAATGAACAGCTGTGAAATGCCTTCCTAAAACAGGCCAGGAGTAACCTGAGATACCTCTCCAGCTCTGAAGAGGAAAATAATACTCCCTGATGAGGGATATGAGCAGAAGGCTCTAAGATGTTAAAATGTAGTAAATGTGTGCAAGACCGGACAATATTCCAGTGTTCTTTGGGACTCAGCAGGCTTGGGCAGATGGGCACCTTGCACTTTGTAATGACTTATTTTACATGCTGCCAGTTGAACTTCCAGGATTTAAACACTCCGGCACTTCTATGTTTTTGTTACAGAATCTGCCTCAAGTGCTTTACAGTGTATGCAGGTGAAAACTCTGAGCTGCAGGAAGAGACTCTCTTGAGCCCTCCCTGTCACTGACTGCATTTTTTCCCTCTGCTTGTCCAGATCAGTTCACTCCCAGCCTTTCCCCAAACACTCTGTTTTATAAAAACATGGAGCCATGTGCTTCATGTTAGGGCATTTTAAAGCCAAATTAGGCTTCAGTGCTTTGTTCCACAGGGCCTGTAAAACCAGCTGGCTGTTTCTTCCCTGGCTGGAGCGTGTGGTGTGGCTGGAACATCCCTCCCTGCTCCCCACCCACGCTTACAGCCTGCTGCAGCCACAGCCAGGCCATGGTTACAGAATCTGCTGCAAAAGAGCTCTCCGCTTCCTAACTTTTCCTTCTTCCTCTCTCAGACGGAGCAGAGCATAGGGGAATCCTGTCCAGACATGCCAGAAGCAGGCTAAGCAAACCAGGCAGAAGCAGCTGGAATGTACAGCCTCTTTCCTTCTCTCCCTGTCCCTGCCAAGAATACTGCAGGGAGGGCTGGCGTCGGGGACCCGCTTACAGCCAGCCCATGGCCTGGGAGGCAGGGAAAGGCTCTCCCAGCAAACCAGCAGCTCAGGCTGGCCCTCCCCTGGGGCAGGGACCAGCCCAGCCAGTACAGCACCAGCCCCATCCACCCTACTGAGCTCCTTCATGGACAAGGTGCAGCTTCCCAAACCAGTGTGACACCCAGGAGAGACTCGGAGCTAAGGAAAGGGAAAAGAAGAAGCTGGCAAAGAGGACTGAATGCCACCCTGTGTGGTTCCCTGCAGCTCTGTGAACCCTGGAGTTGGCCCCATTCTGACACAGAACACATTGCTGGCTAATGCCCAGCAATTATCTGACCCTTTTAGTACCACTCTAAGTGTTTTTCTGCCCACATTTTACCCATGTGGATGGTGCAACTCCAGCTAGGAACCAACTCTGAGTGAGCATGACTCACACTTTGAGCAACACTCCTCTCTCCTCAGCCTCCCAAACATCACCCAGCTCACAAGACAGTAGGCCAGGATGCATCTGCTTCCTCTGTGTTCAGCAGTGAAAAACAGCAGGACACCAGCAAAACTTTGCCCAAAGTCTCACAGAAGTCACTGGCTTCATCTGAAAGCAGCTGCAAGCGTCAGTGCTGTCTGTGTGGGCTGTGACCATGCTCCACTGGATAAACCTTCCCTCACACATTAACACCTAGGTTTTCTCCTAGAATGGGATCCCAAGCCTTCTGCATTCCTCACACACCAGAGTTTTTGTGAAGTGTGAAACTTCTGAAACAGTCCTACCTGTAGGTGTATGGTCCTATTTCCTCTACGAGAGGAGTAGCACCTTGGAGCACTTCCAAAGGGTTTGTCACATTAAAGAAGTAGAACTGCATGTAGACTGGGGGAGGAGGGTCCTCCCAGGCCTCAAAGGTTTCCGTGCCATTCTTCAAGACTGTTCCCTGAAACAAGAGAAAGGCACATCAGCTGCCCATGCTATCATGCTGCATGATACTGACAGGAGAGAGAGGAATTCCATGCCTTGGGAACAAGCACAGGCAGGAAGACTCGAGAGAGACCCCAATTCCACATCTGCTTTACTTTGAAGCAGCTCACTCAATTTTAACCAGCCCAGGCACCTGCTCTCCTGGCCACAGGCCAGGGGGAGCATTGGTTGGTTTGTAGTTCCACTTCGCCCCACAGACAATTCTGCCTGACATTTTTCACAATGGAGACTGATCAGCTATTACTCAGCAATCCTCTCTCCTTTACTGCATCAGTAAAAACCTCCACCTGGTGCAAGACACCACAAAACATGCCAACATTACAGATAAAAGTACAACTCAGTCTTGAGAGGCCAAAAGAATCCTGGCCTCGATTATTTCTTTGCCCAAGAATGTAGATTCAAACACAGCTGTGAGATTCTGTCTCCAAAGCAATTATACTTTGTTTTTCAGTGGCCTGTGAGAAAAACTGAATGACACATTTCTTTCACATAGGCCCTCTAGGATTTGTGCCTTTCTTGGAATAGAGGAAAGATTGTTTGCTCTCGGTCTTTAACTTCTTTCCTACAGCAATGTCAGCACATTCATCTCCAGACCCACAGTCTGTCAGTCTATTTTGTAACAAAGCTATAAACCATTATTTTATAACAGAAGCACTTAGGAAATGAAACACTAATTCCCTTACCTCAGTGACACCCCTTATCAGTATATACACCTAATGTGGAAAGTCACAACCACACCTGTCACGTAGAGCTCTGTAATAGAGGTCTCAATCTCTCACTTTATTACTCTCCCATTTTGGATAAAATTTACCCCACCTATAAAGCATCCCCACCACCAAAATCAAGGCTTTTCATGTAGTTATAACTCTGGAACTGCTTCAGTGGTCACACAGAGAAATCTGGCTCACAGAGTGAATTTTCAGGAATAAACACAAAGAAAACTCTGTCTTTGAAAACCACATCACCTGTGGGTGGAAGAAAGGGAGGAGGGGAATGATTTGCAATTAAATGGGTCTCATCAACACTCATTCTTTTTATTCTTCTGAGAAAACAAGTCCAATATTGTGAGTGGAAGCTCAGAAGCAGGGCAGGCTGGACAGCTGCCAGCTCATGGTCAATGTTCATAGGGTCTTATCAGCTACATTTGCCTCAGGACTCATTCTTGGCCTACCCACTGAATTTTTCTCTCCATGTAGACTTGAATTTTGAAGGATGAGATAAAGGGAAGACTGTTTCAAAGACAAACTCATTGGCAGGAGCTTGTTGTGGCAGCAATAACGCTTAATTGCAGTGAGAGCCAGCCCAGCTGGTGGCACTTTGCACTTGCAGCCTGCTTTCCCCATAGGATTAAAATGCATGAATTCTGTGCACACCTCAGAAATTAATGTGTTTCAGGAATGCTTGAGGAGCTTGAAGCACTTCTCTGGAACTACCAGCACCTCATATACACAATTTCCTACACAGCTTGAAGCTTTTCATCCTGTTTTCTTATGATTTATGCCAAGGAGACTCATGTCTGTATTCACAAATATTCGCTGGTCACATTCATTCCAGATTAATTTCCTGGATTGCATGGCACAATTTGCATCTTCCACAGAAATTAAGTGTCTATTTATAGCTTTGTACAGTGACAGCAAAATCATATTCACAAACTTCTGAGCTGGATTCAGAGAGACTCCCAAAAGCTGTCAAATAACGAAGCATGGTAAGCTCTTTTCTTCTGATTTTCACCAAATGTTACCAGGGATATTTCAGTCTATCACAGGATATTACAAGGACATCAGGGCTTCTCCTTTCCAATTCCAAGCTAATTTCCAGTGTTCCAAAGCATCCTTCCTGCTGACTGTATTTATCAGCCACCCCTGAACTCACAGCTCTCTCATTTGCTGCTGTTTCCTTCCCTTGACTGTGCTTTACACACAGGAAATTAAAAGGGAGCTTTCCCTCCCAAATATAAGAGCTACTGGCAGTGATGGTGGGAGTGGGAAATGGTACTGAACATTTCTGAAACCTACACAGAACATTTAGTTCTTTTTTTTTTTTTAAATTTCCTGGAACCCCTAAATGTTTTAATTCAAAGATGCACTTTCATGTGTTCATATATGACAGAGTTTAACTGCAACTTGTTAAGGTGATGGGATAAGTGTTCAGACCAGCATGAACAGACCTCTTTACTCCTGCACTTTGGGAATGCCTGCCCCAAAGGAGCATCCCAATGGATCCTTCAGCTAGGCCTTTGTACTAAACTCTCCTGAGAGCTCCAATATTTTGCATTAAACAACAACAGCAAAAATATCAATACATCAAGTAAATCAAAGGAGAAAACAATCATCCTTGTCCTTTTGGGCCTGAAACATTCCAGCCAACTCAGCTTGAGAGATGGCTGGCAACAAGTCCAGTGGAATTTCAAGGGGTTTGAAGGATAAGTGTTTTCTAAAATCCTCAGGCTAAGGGATGTGACATGAAGGAAACACCTGGGCCAAAGGACTGACTGACTTCCAGTTTCAAATTAGGAGCATAGCTCCAAGATTGATTTTGTGTGTGTGCATATATATGTATATGCATATAAATTTAGGTTGTATTCATAACCTGCACACCCATGGCAATAAATAAACCAGCATCTACCCATCAGAGAGCACAAGGCAACACCACTGGCAGCTGGAAATGCCATTCTCCTGGGGAAGATTCATCCTTGTTCATTATAGATTCTTCCCCATTACTCTCTAGAGTTTCAAGTGCTAGGCCCTGATAACAAACAGGTTTTGGCCATCTGATTGGGATGGCATGTGAGTTCACAGAAATACAATAAAATAGCAAAAAAAGAATAAGTTGATGAGATTTGAATGCCTTCTGGGAAAAGTGCTGCCAGTGTTCTTGTCACAATGCATCTTGTCACAATGCACTGATTTTCAAGAGGATGTGAAGTCTGGCAGCAGGTTGGATTCCCACCCTTCCCTTTCTGTATCCCAGATCCTGCCTTTGGCTGGAAAGTCTGCTGCACACAGCCCCCTGTGGAAGCAGAGCCATCCTCAGCGGTTCAGAGGGGCTGCCTTTGGAGACACAGGTGCTTTAGCTGTTTCAAAATACAGCTTTCCACTCCAGCTGCACTTGAGACTGCAAAGACAGCCCCTCACTGCGAGTCAGCTCCATTTGAGGATGGCTGGAAAGCCCTCAAAGGAACAGAAACTCCTGGCAAAAGCTCGTGTCTTGCCCCATTTCAAAGGCAAATTGAGATTTGTCTATTTGCACAAGATTTTCTAAGCTACACACGCGGTTACACAAGAGACAGCAGCTTTCTAGCCTACACACAAATGAGGGGAAGCTCACGTGGGATAAAGCAAATGTGGAAAGCAGCCAGATCAGCAGAGTGACTGGGAGCACCCTGCTTTGGGGCTGAAAGCTGTGCCTTCCCAGTCTGGGGGGTGTGGCTCCTGGAGCAGGCCATCAGGGAGCTGGCAGCTCTCGCACGGAGCCGGACACCTCATTCCCTGCAATCCAGATGTGTGCCAGCACGAGCTGGAGAGCAGCAGGCAGGAAAAGACTGAGCTCTGGAAACTTTATCCTGCATTACTGCAAGCCCTGCTGAGCGAACACCAACTTGCTCTTACATAAGGCCCCGCTCCGGGGAAGGAGCAGGCAGCCAGGAGATAATACGCGTAAGGAGGATCACGCCTAATTCCTGACAGTCCTGCTCCCAACCACTACTCTCACCCCACTGCTCTGCCAATGACAGCATGAAGAACATTTGGAAGTAGAACTTCTGGGATGCAGAGGAGGGCAGACTCCTTCCCAAGGAGAGCCAAGATCAGGGGAAGGAGCTGCACTTCCAAGTGCCACAACCTGCTGTAAGCTCACTGCCAACCTAAAACTGTGCTTGCTAAACCAAACCAATTTAAGTTAAGACAATGTGGTTCCATGGCAGGAAATGCTCCCTATCAGCAGCCCTGAGGAAAGAACAGTAGGTTAGGAGATCACAGATGATCTGGTCACCAGTTAGACAATAGCACTGGTCAGATCCCTTCATTGGTTACCATTCCTGGCTTCTCTGTCAGAGTAAGAACTAAGATGATATTCCTCAGATAGATATATAATTGTTCATTTATGAAGGAATTCCAAGAGAATTCTTACACAGAATTAACACAGTTAATTACTGTGTTACTAACACAGCTGACCTTTCTCACTGGACCACCGGATAAATGCACAGAGCCACTCTGGGAGAGAAACAAAAGCTTAGGCAAGGCAGGAACAGTGCAGGCCTCTGCATCCACAGCAATGCCAGGATGGCCCCTAAGTGTGGAACAACATGGTGAAATGCCTGGCTGCCATCACCCAGCCTGGGGAACTGAGAGACACGGCATGTTCCAGCCCACAGCACCTCTGGCTGTGCTCCAGAGGCGCCAGTAAATGGAGCAGCAGAACAAGTATAAAAGCTGCAAGAAATTTATGACTGAGATG
The DNA here is from genome assembly GCA_013396995.1 of Dicaeum eximium. Classification (NCBI taxonomy): domain Eukaryota; kingdom Metazoa; phylum Chordata; class Aves; order Passeriformes; family Dicaeidae; genus Dicaeum; species Dicaeum eximium. The sequence continues at coordinate 321,270 of VWZP01006790.1, forward strand.
GCAAAAAGAAGGGGTGCTTTAGTTGCCCCCAGCTCCCTTCAGGTGCTGCTGCTCTGGAGAGGGCTCCTCGCTACAGCTGCTGCTCCACAGCCAACAAAGCTGCCTCAAGAAGAGGCACTTTTATCCATCCTCACGCATTTTTTACCCAGCCCAGGGAGCAGCGCAGCCTGAGCTCCATTCTGAGCCTCAGCCCAGCCGGGTGGCTCTGGGCAGGGGGGTTCGCGGCCCAGGGGTGCTCCTGCCCACTCACCCACCGCTGCTGCAAGGAGGGAGCCAGCCCCCTCCCTCCCTCCCTCGGCTATTTTCCGAGGGAATAAACCGGTAAACAAGGACCGAGCCGGGAACGCGGCAATACTTTTACCTGCTTCACCTGCAGATCCACCACCGTCTGGAAGACGTGCGCGACCAGCAGGGAGATGCTGGCGATGAGCAGCGTCATGGCCAGGACCCCCACGGTGACGAGACACAGCGACTTCATGGCTGCTGCTGTCGCCGCCGAGCAGGGACCGCCGGGGCTCGGCCGGGCTCGGGCTCCGGGGGCGGGCAAAGCCCGGGCCCCGCCCGCCAGCGCCGGGAGGAGCTGCCGCTGCCCGCCCTCGGTGCCGCAGCTGCAGCCGCTCTTCCAGGGGTGCTCTCCTCTCCGGGGAGATGCTCTTGCGGCTCACCGGGGCCAGGACAAGGTATCCCGAAGGAACGGGAGGTGGTTGCTGCCCGCGAGGATTCCCGGCACAGCCGGAAGCCTCCTGCCGCTGGGGATGGCGCTGCTGGAGCGCCTGGCGCGGTGCGGCGGGCAGCGCCTGAGGGCGGTCTGGAAAACAAGCGGAGGAATTCCACAGCAGGATTATTGCGGGAAAACTTGCAGGGAGCGTGAAGCGCCTCTAGACTGAATTAGGCATCGCAGGGAGCGGATTTTGCCACAATTCAGTGCGGTTCAGCTGCCACTAACACAATTAAGCCGCTGTTGAAAAAATAAATCAACGTACGTGCTTTTTCAAAAGCCAGTGGGATGTTCTGCTCCACTTCCCCACCCATGACTGCCAGCAGGAGGGAGAGACCTGCAACAGGGATTTTCCCAGCGATGGATGTCATGCCAACCCCTTTCCCCCACGGCCTTCCTGTGGCACAAAAGCAAGGCAAGCCCTGCGACACAGCGCTCCCATCCCAAGTCCCATCAGCAGCACTAGTGCTTCCCAAGTCACGAGTCAGCTCCCTCTCCAAACCACGAGGCTGGCAGCTCGCCAGCTGCAGCCTGATCCAAGTAATGCCTTCCTGAGCAAGAGGGCAAGTGGCCCATCAGGTGGATTTCCTGCTAATATGGACTGAAGCATCTTCCCTCATAAATACTTCTTCCTGTAATTGTGATTTTAGCAACAGTGTTATGTTATTATGTGCCTTTTCGGGTATTTTTGAATATGAAAGGTTCTGAGGTCACACGTCACAGCTGTTTGGAAAACCAGATTTTTTGTGGTTCCACGCATGCAGTTAAAAAAGAGAAATTGAAAAACAAAAACAAACCCCCCCCCTNCAGTGTTTCATCACCATTTCTCCAAAAACCAAGAACCAGAGTATATAATTAGAATCTGGTTTTGAAGGCTAATTTAACTACAGCAATAAAACTCTTCTCTTAGAAAGACTCTTCCGTGGGAATTATTTCTCTGAAACCATAAACCTTCCTTTCCACCATAAAATATAGCTGAACCCTGGCACAAGTATTTATAGATCAAGCGAAGATTCCTACAGACCTTTGGGCTTGGTTAATTCAGCTTTTTGGTTTGTTTTTCCACAAAAATCTACCCACGTTATGCGTAGCAACACATCATTTCTCCATGGAGATTTTCTAGATTCTCAGTGTGAGTTATTTTCTTTATTTTGGCAAATTATTTCACCTTTGGAAGCCAAGGAAGTGCTCACCAACCATGATAGACTGCAAACACTCCCATGAGGAGTGGCTCCACCTCTGGAGTGCAGCCTGGGAATGAAGTGGGTGCACTGCTGGCTCAAGGCACAATCGTGTGTCATAATTACAGATCCCTGAAACAAGCAGAGGCACATCTTCCCTTTCCAGCATCATGATGATGTTACTGAGGGAAGAGGCAGACAAGGCCACATTCTGGAAAGCATGGACATGGTGAAATTGTCCTGTCCCATGCACTGGGAATATCTTTGATAAACATAAAAAGCCAGACTTACTGAGGTTGTGATGTGGCTCCTTCAGTTTGTGCAACACCAGGTGCTTGGCTCCTTGGAGTCTATGCAAGGCAGGAAAAGCTTGTTAGGGAAGGAATTAGGAAATCACACAGCACAGTATCAGCCAAATCAGAACAGATCCCAGAAATCCTTAATCCTACTCCTGTGGTTTAGTAACTGTCAGACATTTCTCCAGTGGATGTTTAATACTGCCCACAACAGGGCTGTAACAGCATACAGAAGGGTGGGGTACTGCTCCTTGTCTTTTTGTGTGCATCATGGCACTTCATGGATCTCTGGACTTTGACAGCCGAGATGGGAATCATGCTTGCCCTTATGTAATCACCTGCCACTGCTGACAGACCTGTTCACACCCTGTCTGACTGCACCCAGGCCCTGCACTGCTTCCTCAGGAGCTGTGACCTCAGGGCACACAGAGCATCAAACAGCCTCTCCAGGACCCAGTGTAGTTTCACCCCAACGCTGAAAACGCAGCTGTAACTAGAAAAGTGCTTTACCTAATAAACACTACCAGTTTCTGTCTTATCTCCAGTTTGGATAGGCTTGTCCACTCGTCTCCTGCTGTTGCATGATGTTTGCAGTCTGCTTCCCTCTCTGGATCTGTGGTACCTAGCTGCCCAGCTCAGCTACATGACATAAAACACATTACAAGGAACCTGCAGGTCCTTCCTGCTCCCACTCCAGCTCTTGGGAAACACCCAAGTGCATCAGTAACACACAAGGAAAAGGTTTCCAGAGGCTCTGCCCTTCTGCTTTCCCTGCACAGCTCACACATGTCCTTGTCACCAGAGAAGTCACACACACTGTGGGTATCTAGTACTCTATGTTTAATTAATAAAATGATAACCTAATTATAAGATCCTGATTTCAGCTGAGAGTTGAGATATTTCTGAAAGGTTTCTAAGTGGGTAGTGATCACATTTCACTGTCTCAAGCTTCAATTTCTTCTTCCCACAGAGGCAAATTAATTGCTGGCAGGAAAGCAGTTCACTGTAGGGCAGAGCTACACTGCAATTACTGGGTCCGTCAGTGACCTTGGAAAGGCCTGGGAATAAAGTTGGTGCTTTTGTAAGAGCAGCCTTTGCTCTTGGGTTAGAACACTGCTTGCCTTCCAGATTTGGGACAGTGACATCCCAGGCAAATGAGACATTTGCCTGCAATAGCACTTAATTATGCTTCTGAGGGAATTATTACTTTTAACTGTTGTGAGATTAGCAGCAAAAATAGTTTTCCTTCTGAAATTTGGGCCTGACCCTCATATTTTTGACACTCCCCAGGTGAACAAGCGCAGTCCTTGTGGATTGTAAGCCACTCACACATGCACACATAATTGTGATATAGGCCATGTGGCACATTTTATAATCACACACACAAACATCTTCATAACTTCAGCTATTCCAAAATTAGCAGTGCAACTACTCACACTCATCAGCTACTTCTGGTTTTGGTTTCTGGTTCTGGGCTTGCTGCTCCCCTGCATCATCTGCTTGTGCTGCAAGAGCCTCACAACACAGGGAACGCCAAGCTCTGCTGCCTGCGTGGGACTGAGCATCGCTCCAGGCCACCTTTTCCTCTCCACCTGGATTTCTCCCCTCGCTTTTCCAAAGCTGAATCCCTCATTCAAAACACCTCCTTTCCAGCACTGGCACAAAGCAGTGCTGGAGCCCTCCCTGCTGAACCAGGAAATGCCTTCAGGGGTGGGAGAACATCACCAGTGGCTGTGCAACAGAGACCTTGCTGGGAAAGGAAGGCAAGGAAGCAGCACTGGGATGGATGGGAGGCTCTGGCAAGTGGCACTGTCTGGGTAACTCACACAGGTTTGCTGAGGGCCTGGCTGGCAGTGCCAAGCCCATCTCATCAGTGAAGCTCCTCCTGTCAGAGTTTTGATACCTTAATTCAGGTTTTAGCTTCTGCAATGCAGATTGCAACAGAAAGAACACTGTCTTTTCGAGTGCTTGATCTGGTACTCTTGAGCATTGCCCACAGAGACTGACACAGTTTTCCAAGCCCTCAGTTTTCCAAATAGCCCTTGAGGCAGCTCCAGGATGAACCAGGTTTACTTGTTCTGCTGCTGCTGAGTGCTGCAAACAGCCCTGGACTACTGGGAACATCCTCTGCACGCCGAGGGATAAACAGGTGTGGAAGCAGCCAGGGAGGATCCAAAAACACAGTTGATACGAGCCCATGCTGTTCCCAGCATGCAAAGGAGAACCTTGCAAAAAAACCCTGGAGAAATGCAAAACCAGACCAGAATTGTGATCACTCTTGCCTTACAAACAAGCAGACAACTGTGGATATTCTCACTTTCTGGTAACAGAGAGACATAGCTTCTCCCAGGCTTGGCCTGGGAAACTTAGAGAAAATAATTAAAACAATTATTATCTTCTCCCTTGCACCTGGTGCTGTGTGGGATGTTTACAAGTAGGTGTTGTTTGCCTCTTGACCAATAGTGCGAGAGGAGTCTCCTAAAGACCAATCAGGTCTTAGGGTCACTATGCTTTCTATAAGAGTGTGATTTTCTATTAATAAATGCCTTTTATGCCTTATGAGTCACGGAGTCAATATGTTGTCTTCATCTGTACCCTATATCACTCATGTAACAGACATCAAAGCCCAAATCACCATAAAAATGTGTCTCTGTTTTTATTCTAGGGAGAGCTCTAAGGAGCAGGCAAGGGTTCTGACACACCTGGCTAAGAGAGTCAGGCTAGTCATGCAGGCCAGGTACTTTATCAGTCACACACTTCCCCATCAATATCTGACACTGCAGAGCAGAGACTTTCCCCTCCAGCCTTGAAAACCTCTCCTGGTAGCCCTGGACGTGACAGAACCTCTCACTCAAACAGAATCCATGGTGAACATGCACTTTTTCTCCTATAGTATGGCATGCATGCCTCCTAAAAAGGGGAGGATTACAGTCTACAACCCCCACGGGGTGAACACTCCAGGCCCTGGCCCAGACCTTCCCAAAGGGAGGGGGCAGAGAGAGAGACCTGTCCATTTATTTGCTCCACTTGGGACCTTGAGTTTCAAGATGCACTTAGTTTTAAGGGAACTGCATGCACTAGGGAGGGCACGTTTTAAATGAGCAAACCAGTGGCACATGTTTCCCTCACCTGAGAGTCCTGTCCCACATAAATGCCAATCTGACATACAGAGGTGAGGGATGCTCCATAGCAGAAACTCTAGTAGGAGTCTCATTTTCATCTTTTTGTAGCCTATTTTCAACTGCTTTTTGATTTGAAAGAGTTCAAGAGCAGACTCTGGCCCTTAGAATGTCTACTGCTGCATTAAAGATTAGATGCACACTAACTCCACACAATTTTACTGAGGAAAGGGGGAGGTCTTGCATAGGGAGCCAGGGACTTACAGTCTCTGCTGACTGTGTTTGAGAGAGGCTGCAAACCTACAATCAGAGCCTGCTTTGTTCTGAGCCTGTCTTATATCACAGCCTGAGATCTTCCCCCTTTCCTGAAGTAAACATAGGGATTGAAGGCTGCAATTAGATGATCTTGCAAGCCTGCATCACATTATGGTTTACTCGGGCAATCAACTAACTGTAATTAAAATTTTGCAGTGTAAGTATCTTCTAGCTGGCAGCACCAGTGGCTCCAGAGCAGCACAGCTGAGCTCTCTGGAGCCCTCCCATGCACAAAACCTGGGATGTCCATCCTGAAAGTGCACCAAACTTGCTGCCATGGATGAGGAAAAACCAAAAACTCACATTAGAAGTCTCTCCTTGATTGCCAGTGTCCACTGCACTTAAATGCACACTTGGTAGGCCCAGAATGAGTCATCCTTATCCCGCAGCCACTGGAAAACAAACGCTTTGTATGTGAGCCCGGGTACAAAGAGCTCCTGTCTGCCAGCTCCGACAACGGGGCTGTGTGTGGGACAGCCCGCAGCTCCCATCCCGGGCCAGGGCAGCACTGCCAGAGGCCGTGACAACCACCGGCTTCCCTGGAAAAGTGCCAGAGGGGGAGCTCTCAACCGACAGGTCAGGACAAGGATGGGGGAAATGTTGTGCAAAGGATTAAAGGGTATCCTAGGGGTCTAATCCTGGTAGGGAGGCTGTGCAATCTCCTGCCTTAGGATCTGTTTTCCTTGTATCCCCCAGCCCCTGAGGGCAGTGCAGAGCCAGGCTGCAGCACTTGGCTCCCAATCCCTGCTGAAGGCAAAGCTTTGGCCCCACGATGTGGGTTTTATCCCAGTCCAGCAAACAAAATCCCAGGACTGTTTGGGTGGGCAGGACACCAGGCTCCCTCCAGGACACCTGCTCACAGCTGCTGAGAGCCAAGCTGCCTTCCACTGTTTGTATCATCTGCTCAGCACAGAAGAGGCACTGAGGAAAAAACACTGAGGGGGAAAGGGAAGGCAAAAGGTGCCTGACAGCAAAGCCAGGCAGCCCAGCACCCTTTGGCTATTTCTAGGTCTGTGCTTCTTCCAGAAGCCAGCTCTGTCCCCATTCCTTGTCAGGTCACAGGCTCCAGCCCCAGTGCCCTGTTGCACTTGGGTGCCTGCCAGCTTCAATTCTGAGTATTTAATATCTTAAATACAGGCCAAAAGCAGAGCTGGGCCCTAGGATGGGAGCCACTAGGTTTCAGCACAGTCAGCAATACCTTCTGTAGGTCAGCTATGTCCCTTGGCACCAAAGGGAACACTTTGGGGAAGCAAAATCTGTCCCTGCCATGGTTCTAGCATGTGACCCGGGCCTCGGGATGGAGCCACTGCATCAGGTGCTGGCTCAGGGCCTGCCCTGCCCTCTGACAAGACTGTGTGGGAAAGGACTTCTCGCTTTCCCCTGTCACCAGACTCAGGCAGCACATGACTAAGTGACCAGTGACATCCCCCCTCACACACTGAACCCAGGAAAGAGGAACCTGCAGGGACGGATTCAGAATGGGACATGCAGATTTGATGGCAGCAGAACTGCACTTCAAGGCACACCAAAGATCCCTGCTGCAGCCTTTTTGTATATCCCTGGCTTTTTATTTCAGGGAGGAAAAATATATACCACCAGTGAAGGCACCTGCAGACCTGAAATCAAACTCACTCAGGTCATGAAGACAAGCACTACCATCAGAGCTTGCAGGCCATTTGGTAAATCCTTTCCCAAGAATCCCCACATGGTAAGCAGCCAGGCAACACAGAAAACAACAAAACCTCTCCCCCATTTTGAATTAAATTGTGTGGTTTATAAAATAATATAACTTTCTTGCAGCTTTCAGGAAAGCAGCATCTAAAATATGGGGGCATCAACACCATATGCAGAATTTCTAAGAAGGTTTGGCCTAAGTCAAAGAAAGAATGAGAAATAATACCACACTTATCTCTTTCATGCTGCATTTTCCTACGGGCCTGACAATGTAAAGAATCCAAATGGAAGTCAAAACATGATGTCTCCAGGATGTGAGACAACCATGAGAGGCTGCCAGCAGGATTTTGCTGGGAAATCTCATTTATTATTCAATTTCTGAGAGCTGCTAAGTACCACAACTTCAGTGAAGTCTGAAATAAGCTTGAGACAATTTAGCCAAATATATTGTGCTTTGGTTTATGCCTGGAAGGAGGTAAAAAGCAACAGGCACCAACCATGAAAGAGCACCTAGAATGCAGCTGTACCAGCTGGGGAAATGGAGAAAGAAGAACAACAAAATAGAAAGTGTGACTTGCACAGACTGATGAATAAACTGAAAAAGCTGGCAAATAATGGCTCGTGGGAAACAAAACTAGGAGGAAAAGGGATGTAGGGAAAGCTGTAATTGACACTACTGTCACAGCACAGAAATCCAGAGAAAGCACAGGAAATGCAGTAAGAGACTGGCAGGACAAGCAATAAGCTCTACCTCAAACCCAGGAAGGAATTCTAAGGCAGTTTACTATAGTTAAGTAGGAAAGAATGGCATTAGACCTCTTAGATGTTTTGAGTCAGCTAAGCAAAGATGAAATTAATCCTAACATGGAAAAACAGCAGAGCAAACTCAGAATCACAACCTGTGTCCTTAAAAATAGATGGAAAACTTGTGTGTTCTGTGCTTCTCAACCTAGGTAAGACCTTTGGGGGTGACATCTGTGTCCAGGCTGGGTCACTGCTCCTTAAGAAGAATGACACCAGAACTAAAGTGGACTCCTGAGGTCCCTTTTAGCTGCCTTCCAGATTTTCATGGCTCATAATGCAAAGCAAGCCTGGATCTGGGGTGTCCACATTACTAACCAACCACTCTTTAAGAAATTAATAGCAACTGAGAGAAGAGCTTTTCTAGCCATACTCCTCCTGTGCCACCTGCTGACTGCTGTGCAATGCTGCACGAGAGTGTCCAGTGTTCACAGCTGAGATACTCTAAATACTATGGGAGAAGGATGGGGCAGAATGCCAGTCAGGATCATGGTTTCCTCCAAAGTACATGAATTCTTTGCCCTTCCCATTTCTCTACCTGCCTGGGTGGGGATCCAACACAGAAACTGTCAAACGCCTGGAAAACCTCCACGGCAGCACTCTTGAATTTTAGATTTTAACTTGGCTCCCAGGGAGGCTACTTTAGCCTAAGCTCTGGGGGCTATGGTTAAGATGGGGAAAGGAGATGTGACATTGCTCCTTTTTCCATCTCCTTTTAACACCTGACTGTTTCCAGTTAAACTAGAAGAGGAATTCTTCACACTGAAAGAATCAGCGGTGCTGAACATGGCTACACCTTGCAGCTACAGCAAGGGGTAACTCCCAAAGCACACTGCTGCAGCACCAGCACTTGGCATCTGTTCCAGCAATAGAGCTGCCTGTGGCACTTCCAGATGAGCCCTCATCATATCCACAGAGAGTAACAGGGCTCCCAGATTTGTATTTCTTTCTTACTGACTCACCTTCCATTTTGTTCTGTTGCAGAACTGGAGGAAGCACTGTACATGCACAAGGCTTTAAGAGCATTCTCTCCCCGGGGATCAGATGGTGGCCAGCCTCACAGCAGCTCCCCAAGTGTCCCTGCCAGAGCCAGGATAGTGGGACAGAAGCACATGGGTCTGGCTGAGCAGGTTCTCCGTTTCTCTCTGGAGATTCCCTGTCACCACACTAGATGGCACAGCTGACAGAAGAACAGAGCTCCTGTGAGACACTGCCAGCCCTTCCTAACAACACCTCTGGCTGCTGCCTTGGTCACAGGGCTGGGAGACTAAATACCTGTCCTCCTGTTTTGGTTCTCCCCTTCTCCCCTGTGCTTCTAACACTCCATAACTGACCAGAAATTCAGGAGGTTTACCTTTAGGATTCACTGAGACTCTTGTTTTAAAAAACCAGGAGACAGCAAATGAATCCTAGGCACCCTAAGAGGAGCTGCAAAGCAAACAACTTGGCTGCTGCCTGCCCAGGCAATGCTACAAGCATGAGTAAAACCTATTGCATCTACATAAACCCATGCTGCCTCTCAAAGGGAAAGGTCCTCTGGGGACTATGCAGGACTGGGCTGGGAATGTGGGTTATTGAACTGTCCTTCCCTGCCTGGCTGAGCAGCAAGCTTGTCTCTTTGTCACTAGCTTGGTGACTCCCTCTTTTTGTAATGATCCAAATGCATTTGTGGTATCAACAATTACCCTGAGTATGCAAAAGCAATGGGGTGCTTTGCTTTAGTTTCTTCTGCAGGTACTGGGTGAAAAAGTCTGGCACCAGAAGAGGCCTGAATGAGCATGGAGATTAATAGAAGCAGAGGAAACCTTTCCTCTACTCATTAAAGCAGCACCCTGCCTTTCATCCTGTGAATTTCTGTATCTTCAAAAAGAAACCTTTCCTTAAGGATTCCTGCAGTCGTCTCTTCTAGGCTGTGTTTGCTTGATGTCTCTTCCTTCCTACACTGTTTTATCAAATGTGATTAGCGAAAGAAATGTGGGGTTAGCAGCTCCAAACACTACCTCTTCATCTCTGCTGAGGGCTGGCAGGGGGATGCCCTTTTAGTGTAATGCTACAATAACTAATGGGTGTGCCTACTCTGCTGCAAGGAGGTGACTGGGAAGTCTAAATTGCAGTGCACACATAGTACTTACAGAACAGCAGTGTGTAGGTGCCCGAACTGGCAATCCCAGCTCAGCAAGGTGGTGCACAGACAGAGCAGGGAACCGGTTGTTTTGAAGGCTAGGAAAAAAGGAATGTAAGTAAACAGCAAAAATATCACCTACTCTGCAAAGTTTCAGCAGTTAGCACAGCTCATTACAGCCAAGGGTCTGCTCTAAGCAGCAGGCCTGAGCAGCACCTTGAAGCACCGACAGTGGTAAAAGAGAGTGCATCCAAGCCCTCAGTCACTGAGAAAGTGCCCAGGCATGTCCTGGCTCCATTGCTCTTTCCTTCCCCTGTGTCACTGAGCAGAAGATGTGAGCAGTGCACTTTCAGCCTATGCCAGGACACAGCCCAGATAGCCAAGTACCAAAATAGATATTTTGACTTAAGCACCAGCTCAGCACTCTGCTGGAGGAGACGGTTCCTCAGCTACTGTGGTAAGCAAAGAAAGGGAAGATATTTAGATCATGAATTCTGTGTCTCTGCACAGCTACCCTCCTTCATGTCAGCCACACGGAGGCTGCACACTTGTGCTTCTATAAATTCAATTGACATTTACTGTCCCGTTAAGCTGAGGGAGCGCTGCTCGAACTGACACTGAAAGATTAGGAAGTTCACACACTGGAAATAGACTTATTGGGACATCCACTTAGCCATTCTCTTGTCTAATGAGATAGTGGGCAAAATCTCATCAGTGGGTTTTAGAGATCCAGCCATGACCACACCTTTGGTCAGAGAAAGAGAATGGATTAAAAATAGGCAGCAAACAGAACTGAGTGGAACTGCCTCCCCTCATTCTTTCCCTGGTATAAATCTTTGGTGTTATAAACATTCTCACAGTTTGTCCCTCCAGAGCTGCCAATTCAAAATACAAAGTCCAAAGGTGCATTTACTAAATTTCTCGGGTTTCTAGTAAGATTTATCTTTATAACCTCTTTATTTTGATATGAGGTTTGACATCATCACTTCAAGAGCAGTAAAATGAAGGTAAATTTAAGTAAACATCAAATGTCCTCTGTGCTAATGGACTCTGAACTCCTGGTAGTCCAAAAAGCTTCCTGAGGATAATACAGAAGCCAGGAGAGCAGGGCAATGCCAAGGAATCCAGTTGGAGTCATTAGAGTATGATGAAGAGGTTACAAAATCAGTAGCAAACTCATCTCACTTCTCAAAGATACCAGAGCAGGACAGATTTTTAAACAGCACAAGCATTAAAATTACCAGCAAATCAGTCCCCATCAGCACACCCCTGCAGGAGCATCTAAGCCCACCAGCACCGCTAGAATGAAACCTGCCCTGCGTGGCCCTGCCTTGGCACGGGGCCTCGGGCTTAGATGATCTCCAGAGGTCCCTTGCAACCCTATCAATTCTGAGAGAAGGCACAAAACGGGTGTGGGTGCGCGAGGATCGGAAACTTTCCCCGCCCCGACTTTGAGAGTTCGTGGCTTTCCACCGCCTCCGCGGCGCGGCTCAGCCCAGCTCAGCTCCGCCCGGCCCGCGGCGGCTCCTCCCCGGATCCGAAGCCCGGCTTAAAGCAGCGCCGTGGGGGCGGCCCCGGCGGGGTCCCGCAGCTGCAGCGCTCGGCCATGGCCCGTGACCGCGGCCCGCCCGTGCTGCGGCCGCCCGGCGCCGCCGCGCTGCCCGCCGAGCCCCGCGGCTGGGGCTGGCTGGGCGCGGGGCTGTGGCCGGCGCTGCTCGTGGGGCTGCTGGCCGCCATCGTCGCCTGGTTCTGGTACGGCAACAGCGACGGGCGAGCCGAGGCGGGCGGCGAGGAGGCGGCGGCCGGCAGAGAGGGGCCCCGGCGGGCGAGCGCGCGGGAGGCGGCCACAGGTACCGGGAAGGGGAGGCGATGCCGGGGGTGTCCCGGGCTGCCCGAGCCTGCGAGGACTTGGGTTTGCCGGCGCTCAGCTTAACCCGTTGCCGTTCTTCCTCAGGGTCACTTGCAGAGGATGCTGCGACGGGCGGGGAGCCCGGGCGGCGGGAAGTTGCGGCTGCTGCCCCGTCCGGCCCCTCGAATCCAGGAGAGGATCTGGCGGCTGTTTCAAAGGAAGAGTTTAACCATGTCCCGAGCGGTGCAGTTTCGGGTGAACCTGTGGAGCTGGAGCAGCTGATCCCGCAGCACGGTGTCACGGACGCGGGGGAGCATCCAGCTGATGTGGCCGGCAGCCAGGCAGGTGAACTGGGAGCTCAGGTGGGACAGGCAAGTGACGGATGGTGCGTGATGAACTTGGCAGGAACCTCTGACGATGACTGTAAGGACAGAAGTGAGGAGCGGCCGTGTCAGCCAGCTGAGAGGAGGGACTTGGACCATGAAGAGTGGGAAGTTGTTTCTGAGCACCTGGTCAGAGGGGAGGATGGCAAGGATGGCAGCATGGAAGACTCAGATAGCAGGGAATGGGAACAAGGAGACTGCTGTGATGGGGACTCGAAAGCAAAGCGAGTTGCAGCCGTGCCCCCCATGTTGCAGAACATCCACGTGGCTTTCCGTGTGCACTACATCACCCACTCCGACGCGCAGCTCATCGGTGTCACCGGAGACCACGAGTGTCTGGGCCAGTGGCACAGCTACGTCCCCCTCAAGTATGACAAGGATGGCTTCTGGTCCCAATCCATCAGTCTGCCCGCAGACACCAGAGTAGAGTGGAAATTTATCTTGGTGGAGAATGGGAAGGTCAGACGCTGGGAAGAATGCAGTAACAGGACCCTAGTGACTGAACATGAAGATCAAATTGTTCATCAGTGGTGGGGATACCATTAATCGGAAGGTGCAAGCTGCTGATCTAATGGCAGACCTGCCTCGGTGAACCACTGAGCCCCTAAACCTTAGGGGGGCTCCCCTTCTTCTCTAGGAGACCCTCTCAAGTGCAGAGCTCTGGAAATCCCACATCGAACCACGTAAGGAGCAGATCTCTTTAGGAAATATTTTGGCAACCTGAAATATCAACTTTGAGTGCGTGCTGAAGAGACAAGGTAGGCTAAGAAGGCATGAGCAGCACTGCAAGCACCTGCTTGTCCAGGTGGATCTGGATCCTGGACTTGCGTTAGTGTTGCTTTGAGTGGGGCTATGGGACACATCTTGGTAGCCACTGCTTGGGCTTGGGAAACGTACTGGGAGGTGTGGTTACCAACATTGTAACAGGAATTTAAGTGTTTTAATTTATGTGATGTATTAAGGAAACAATAAACATTTTCAGATTGACAGTTCATTGTCAGTTGACCAGTGATCTCACTCATTTTGGTAACTTTGATTCAAGTGAGCCACTTGACCTGAAATCTTAGTGCTAAGGAATTGCTGAGAAGTGGCCCTCCCTCTTGGAGTAACAAAAGGTTGAACCCCAAAATAGTTCATTCTCTACCCCCTTCTGTCCTGCAATCATCTCAGCTCAAATGAAAGGCTTGGCAGGCAGCTCCACTCTTGCTGATGGGAGAGCAAAGGTCACAAAGGACTGTCTCAGCTTAATGAATAACTTTGTCAGGGTGGGAGCAGGCTTTAAAAAGAACCTGGACTGCCGTGATGGCTAGGGAATAGGGTTCTGGCTGGAACAGGGTCAGGTGGCATACTGAGGAACAATATCACAGTATTCTTAGCAAATACTTGGCTTAAACTTGTAAATAGTTTAAGCTTTTCAGTTTGAATTTATTTTATGTTGTGGTCTTCTAGTAGGCCAGATGAAGTAGAATACTTCCAGCTTTAGCTAGGTGGTATCGTTACATGATAGAAGCAGAAAGCTACTCTGCTTCCCTGCCTTTTGTATTTTTGGATACAAATACATGCTGCCACTTGATCAAGCTCCTCTTTCCACAATGTTGAACCAAGCTCTGGCTTGCAAACCGCCCTTCCCTTGAGTGAGCTTGGTCTGGGAGAGCAGAGTTTTGTAGGAGATCTGCAAGTATGCAAATTAGCACCTTGGTTTGGAAGAGGTACTTCAAAAAGCACATCACTGATCTAAATGCCTGTGCTAATTCCTTCCTGCTCTCTCTATGTGGTGGAGCAGTGTGGATGTATGAAATAGAATGGCTTTGGTGAAAGACTGGAAGATGAACTTCAGAGCTCACCTCCTGCATCTGGTGGGTTAATGGGTGTCCAGTTGGTGGGACAAGGCTAGAGCTGCTGGGAAGAACACGTGTTGGAATGTTCTTACTGGGGCTTTGATAGCAGCTGTTCAATGAGAGTGGGTTGGGCTGCCTGCTCCTGCAGACCTGGCCACAAAATAACTCAAGCAACTCCTGGGAGGGTATTGAGGGAGAGAGACTTAGGCCAAGGAACGAGTGCACTGGCAAGGTGGAATTTTGATTTTTATCCGGTAGAACAATCTCAGCTGCATTCTTAGCACTTGGCTTTTCTAATAAGAAACTGAAATGGATACTATACCTAACATACAATGGCAATAGAAGGTGATCTTCAGAAATCCCTGGACTCAAAGCTGCCGCCTGAGCATATTTATGCACATGCTTGAGGCTTGTCTGAGGAGATTACCTGTGCCATTAGATTAAGTTATTCACTAGAAAGCTACTTAACCCATGCTAGAATAGATTCTCTAATGCAATGGTGAACATGTCAAACAGACCAGCCCTGAGAAGCCTTTCAAATTGAGAATAATTTTTTTTTTAATTAAACACCCTGTGCTTTGATGCCACAGACAACTCACAGTCCTCATGATTGTATCACCTTGCTGAATGATCAGCTCTGGCTTCTACAAAGACCTGCACCGAGCTTTTGCTACAGCCTCTAGATTATTATGCCATTCTCTTTGCTGCTTCCCCAGCAGGACCTGTGCTATGTAAATTAAATGGTTTGGGTATGATGAAAGAAAGAAATCTGGATTTCAGTTTTTCTGGAGGAACCTATTAGTATTTTCTCCAAGTTCACAGGGGTGTTTTCTCATTATTGAACAATCTATTTGCTCAAAGGTGGAAGCAGATCTAAACAAAGTTGCCTTGCTGCATAAAAAAGATGCTGCTGGAATGGCTGATAGCTGTGTAATACAATGCCCTGGCTGTGAGACCAGTGCAGCTACATGTAAGAAACAACTTATTGTTGACATTCCTGCATGGATCTAACAGCCAGTGGCTCAGGAGATCTCCAAACAAACAAACTCTCACTCACGGTTTGGCAAAGCCTGCAACCACAGAGCTGCCTTTAAAGTTCACCTGCTCATATCCCTGACAGCAAACTTCTGACAAATTAGACAATTGGATTACTTTTATGTGAAACACAAACTATTCCTTTTTGTTGAGTAGTTTGGTGCACAAATGCTGAATACTGCAGCTGGATGGTGAGCTGTGCAAGCAGCCTGAGGGGACTGGGCATAAACCATTTTAATGTCTCCTACTAAAACCTTCACTGCAGCTAGTTTGCTTTGCAAAACCCATGCCCATCCCACATTCTGTCTGGGAGTTGAACTCACCCTTTGGAGTCTCTCCATGTATTAGCCTGCTGTTAGGTTTTCTCTCCTGGGGGTTGGTTGCCATCTGTCGTGTCCTTGCTGTGGGCAAGCTTGGCCTAGCAGTCCTCCTGTGCCATCCACCTGCATGACATGGAATAACAAGTGCTGTTGGGGCTGCAGAGGCCAGCATTTATTCAGCTGCCCCAAGGCTCAATGTGTCTACGAGCCTCTTCCTTGCCTGCTGCTGGTGGCAGGGGGGAACCCCAGACCTGTCCCAAACTGCTGCATTCCAGCAAAAGGATGTTAAGCTGCTGTTTTGGACTGACAGATGTCCCTCCCTTTTCTCTGGCTCTCTGACCCCTCCACCTGCTCTCTGCCCTTGACACACAGCTGCAGCTTCTGAAACTCTTTTTTAACTTGGCTCCTTGAACACAACTGGGAGTGCACTTAGCAGTGACCTTTCCCAGGGGTTCTTATTCTCTACACCTCACTCTCCCCTTAAGAAAATTTTGGAAGATTTGTCCAGTATGTGTGGCAAGTCCAAACTGTGATACAGGCGCCATCTAAACCGATCCTTTCATTCAAACGATTCCTAGGAAAGCAGATATGCTTTTACTAATATTTCGACTGAGCTTGCAACACAGTTGCAAAACTTATCAGAAACAGTGTAAAAAATTAATAGGAAATCTAAAAATATTCCTTGAATTAAAATACTGTTGGCAGTAACTGAGGACATCTTAAGAACAACTCAGTCATTTCTTCTCCTCACACAAGACTCAAACTAAAGTTTGATGCGTCCATTCTACTTAAATGAATCATAGTACAGTATGGAATTCAAACTCCAAGAGGAAGAATTTAGCTTAGACATAGGGAAAAATTCTTCCCTGTGAGGGTGATGAGTACAGGCTGCCCAGAGAAGCTGTGGCTGCCCCATCCCTGGAAGTGTCCAAGGCTGGTTTGGATGGGGCTTGGAGCAACCTGGCATAGAGGAAGGTGTCCCTGCCCATGGCAAGGGGTTGGAATGAGATTATCCTTAAGGTCCCTTTCTACTCTGTAGTTCCCTCTCATTTAAAATAAGAGCTATAAACAAGAGTTAACAAATTGTAAGGGCTTTTATTATTAATCTTTAAAAACATAATGTATTTTAAACACAATGTACCTACATGAAAGTGATCACTAATGCATAGCTTTTTCACTTTGACAGCTTTCTCTCCTTTTCCTTGGATTTCTTTGTCTTCAGCTCTTGAGTTCTGATCATTGGAGATGTGGCTGAAAATAGCAGAACAACAGATTAGCTGAACAACACCTTATGTTCCAATAGTTGAGGTCTAAAGTGCAGCCAGGTGAAGCTTCATAAAGTCCTCCCATAACAAGTTATGCTGTACCTATCAAGCCCTTACAAATGAAGCTTCAGTTTGCAATTCCTTATGTGAATATAGAAAAACCACTGAGGATATTAAAGGATGGCAAAGAACAAAAATGAAAACACTTACCTTCGACTTGTTTACATAAATAACTTGATTAGTTTTACCTACATCAGGTCACTTGTATGTCCCTGACACAAATGCACCGTGCCATGAGGGGAAATAATAATTTCCCAAATTTATGCAACAAGACTTAAAGGAAAAAAGGGGAAGAGACTGGAATATGCAATAAGAAAAGGTGCAGAGAAAATAAACCCCATCTTACTTGGCATCCTGCCATCCCAGGAGCTCATGCAACTAAGTTTTGGAAATCTTGTTTCCATGAAAGGAAGCTTGTCAAAAATTCCCTGTAACTGGCTGTGACAGCACATGAGGACAACCCTGAGCAGCTGCCATGTTTGACATATTAAGGATCCTGAAGCTTATTAGAGTCAAGGGGCATTGTGGAGTTAATCTAATTACTCTCCCAGGAGCAGGATAATGCAGAAGTGGGTACTGCTAATAAAACTAGTATGTGCCAGTAAAAGCACATACTTGTGTATAGTCTTGGCAGGTACCAAGAACGGTTTCTGGAGAATGTGTGTTTTTTCAATAAAACAGGAATATTTTTGGTAAATACTGGCACCTTGTTTTTTTATCTGTGATGATTCCACCAGGTTTTGCAGGCATTCCATCTTGTTCTGTAGCCTCTTTGGTGTGGGGTCACTAGTATCCATGGGCTGAGAATACTGAGAAGCTAGAGAAAATAGTAATAATATTATCATCAATAATAATAAAAAGGCCATTATAAATTATCTAAACCTTCCCTTTAAATTAAAGTTCTTAACAAAAAAAAAAATCTACACCAACATTTTCAGTAAACCCCAGAACATGACTAAATGTGTTACAGGAACCACAACAGTTATTACAAACATTTTTTACTGCAAATATTGATGTCAAGCATCCTTACAGCCTTTTAATTTGAATAAGGCCTTAAAATTAGTGGTGTGTGGAATTTACCTTCTCACTGCATAATAGATTAATTAGCTGCTATGCTTTACTTACAATTCATTTATCACAGAATAAACCCCCTGCTTGAACAGAACTGGGGGAGGGTGAAGGCACCTGGCTCAGGACATGGGACTGGACTTAACTATTCGTGGGACTGTGGCTGTTCCCTGTGGAGAGCCAAGCTTCCCTGGGGCTGGGCTGTGCTCAGGTGAGGCAGCAGGGCCAGCAGCAAGCTCACCAGCTGGGGTAGTTAAGAGCAAGTGTACTGGAGATCTGGCTCTGTATGTGCCCTTTGGAGGGACTTGCCTGGGGGAGGACGTGTACCCAGGTGCTGCCGAGCAGGTGGATGTGTTTCCTAAGAGATGTCCAAGCAAAGAGCAGTGAGCACACATCTGAGGAGGGATCCCCATGCAAGCAGGAGGCTAAAGCCTCCTTACAAAACATGCTTGTTTCTGTCAAAGTCATGGGCATGTCAGAAGGGCTTTTGTTCTGCTCTCTATTTCTTGTTTACTTCCCAAACAGGGAATATCATGGCTGCTCACAACCTAAGACTCCCTATCCATTAAAAACTCCCCTTGTTCAACTAATTCTCAAGTCTTCGACATAAAAAAACCCTACTTGCAGCTGTTTTGCATACTAGGAAAATCCCTGGACGCTGCGGACAGTAACTACACAGGAGATTTTCTTTAATACTCGGAAGTACAAAAAGAATACCCAAAGCAGTTACTCCTCACAATGAACAGAGCCTATGTCTGAAGCACAATGGCTTAAATTCTAAATAGAGAACAATGTCAGTGTCTGCAGGCAATTTTCACAGAATAGACAATCTATGGGCAAGAAAAGAAAAGGTAGTTAAGATTAACATCTTCAAATCCTCCTGCTCAAAGCCACATTCTCTTATTTCTTTTAGATAACAAAATTCATGTCATCATAGTTTAAAAGGTACTGACCATCCAGTACTCCAGAAGGAAATGAACAGCATTTTTTGATTCCTCTAAAAAGCACATCCATATCTAAATATCCAAATAAAGAACTCAAGAGCCTAAATTTAGGCTCCAAAAATGTGACAATGCTATTGATGCACATTACACAAGTAACATGGAAGTTATCAATTTTGGGTGTGCTCATGTCAGCCTCTGAGGAGGTGCTTTCCAACAAGATACAGATTTTGTAGCAAGTGCAATAAAGTGTTTGTTATAGCAACTGCTAAGAGGTATTTGAGTAAATTCCTAACAAAAGATACTGGATTGGGACTATATTCTTCATAATATTCTGTAATGTTCCAGTTTGACATCAATGCTGCCAGTGAAAACTTACCAAGGGATGTAAGGAGCAAGGAAACATCCTGGGACTGAAGATCTGTGGGATGTGAGCAGGAAGGACCCCTGAAAGCAAAATGAGGGCAAAACCTGCATTCTGGGAGGATTATGCTAAAGTTTGGTCATACTAGCCAGCACCCACAGTGAGAATGTGAAGCTCTCATATGGAGTCTCCAGGTCTTACACATGGAAATTAAAAGCAAACAATATAAATATGTTTCAGAGCTCTTGCTTAGAGGGATGAAAGTAACATGAAAGCTTTGTTTTATAGCATTGTTTATAATTTCCAGGAAGCTCTTAGCATTATGAATAAAACAATACAAACAAGCTCAGGATTTGGGCTGTATTAAAAAAAGCCTTACAAACTGAACCTCAAATGAGTACTGTAAGAAGCAGGTTACTCAGCTAAGTGAAAGCACTTCTCACTGTCCTAAAATGTGCTTTTCCACCATGCTTGCAGTAGCAGCCTCTCCAACTGCACTTCTGGTTTAACTGTAATCAAAAATCATGAATTACATTTTCTTTTATGAAGTATCCTTATGTTCTGGATTAGAAACATCAGAATTGATTGATTTTTCAACTTCATGTACACCTGTCATTATCATGTGTTTGGTAAAAAAAATAAATTCCTGCATTTGGATATTTACCTATGGCAGGAAAAGGAGAAGTTCTGAACAAAAATAAAAGCAAGCACTAAAGACAAATTGTGTGGTCACCTTCTATTTCCCTACCACCTAAAGCATCTGAGTAACCTTGCAAAAAACAGAAGCTTTGGAAGGTTCCAGATTATCTCAAGCTTATGTGTAAACATGACCTTCTTGCAAAAACACATCCCACACTGCTCCTGAGGCATGTCAAGAGCCAGATCCCAGTTTCAGAGGGCACTGTAAGTACACAGCACACAACAGAAATAAATCTATTATTCTTACACTGCATTCCTCATGGCTGTTAAAGGGAATTTTCTCCCACCATGGCTGCTGAGATCCACAGAGGGAACGTCACTGTCTGAGCTTGTTAATTCTTGAAGAATCCTCTTCAGATCCTGCAAGGGTTCTTCCTTCAAAATGTCCAGCTTGGAAGGATTCTGAAATAAAATAATTCAGTTAAAAAAGTATCTACAAAGGCACTCTGTTATCAAGTCTTACTTCAACTCAACCAAATGCATGTATTTTCTCCCCTTTGACTCTTGTTTTGTCCTTTTAGCCCATGACCCCAGGTACTGCTGTACAGGGCACAGACACAGGGCTGAAGGGAGACACAGGAGCACCTGAGGGTGTTTGCCAGGCAAACTCATTCCTATAGCAGCTGAGCTGTCTGCAGATACAAACCCCTTTATTGCCACAGCCATCTCTGACATGAAGTGCAATATTATTCTCATTTTACTGCTCAGGACTTGAGGCAAAAGCCTGGTTCAAAGAACTCTTTCTTTCAGTGAAAACTGGGTTTTTCACTGCTGAGAACTGGATTTTTCAGCATGTCACATGTTCACAGCACTGCTCCCACTGACCTTTGCTCCATCTGGGGATGGAACTGGTTGGAAACACTTTGCTACCCCATTTTCATTTTAAAAAAAAGTCATTTTTAATGTGAATACACTGGTTTCAGCAGGGCTTAAATGAGGAACAAATCCTCAGCTTCATGATGGGTCACAGTGACACTGAGTCAGACCAAATCCTCCTTTTCCACATTCAAGCTAGGAAGCCAGACTATCACCCAGGTAGAGTCTGTCTCAAATGCTGGAGCTGCTTCATTTTGTACAATAACTAGCGATGCAAGAACCAAGAAGATTAAAGTAGACTTTAATTCAAGTGCTCCTGCAACCTGTTGGGTGCTCACTGCAATACTAAATTAAAAGTAAGTCCTTTTTCCTTCTTTATCTTCAGAAGTATAAATAGATTAACTCAGAGAAAAGAGACTGGGAGTGCCTGATGCCGCAGGGATTTCACAGAAGGAACTATCCTTTGTTCCTTGATGTAAATGTTTGCCACCACATCAGGAAGTAAACCAGAAAATATTCCTGAAAAATGCCTGCACTAACTTGTGGCCTTCTATATGTTTTGAGGCAGAAATTAGTGAAAATACCTGGGAAATACATCAGGTCACTTCTGGAGATTTTTTACAAAATCTATAAAGAAAATAGCTAAAGTTTGTTGGTTTTGTTTTGTTTTTTTATGAGCTGTTAGAGTTGATGTTTTCTATAATGAAAAATCAGAGCAACACTAGAATTTAATTTAAATCTAAAGGTAGACATACAAAACCAAAAGGAAGAAAAATTATGTGGATAAAACTGATCAAAATCAATGAAAGCCAGCTTGGAGGAAGATTCAAATATCAAGCAGATGATTAAATCTATCAAGAGCTATGTACAAATCTATTTTCACTGTCAAATGTGATTTACAGTAAAAAAAGAAAAAATGTGCAAACCAAACCACTTACAGATCAGTACCTTCAAACTTAATAGTTAATAAATGTTATTTGTGGTAGAGGTACAATAAACTTAGCACAATCTATAGGATTTTATAGTTGTCCCATTGGTTTTTACATAAGAAAAAAAAAAATCTGAAAGGACACTGCACATGTGAAGCTACAGAAATTATTTCTCCTTTGGTGTTAGGAATTTGCTCTTGGATGCTCTGAGCAGATGCTCTCCCATGTAGAAATTCCATGTTATTTTTTCTGTTTGGGACATGCTGGTGTTCCATCCTAAGGCAGGCACTCACCTGAGGGGCAGAGCGGGGCAGGTGCAGGGCACGTGGCCAGACAGCAGAGTGTAGGTGGGACAGAGGCACAATGTGCTGCAGCTTCCCTGAAGCAGAAGCTGAGGAATAGCCTGGGCCCTGCAGCTCCTGAGGAAAAACAGTACAAGTTCCCCACCTTGGTAATTTGTCTTCTGAAGCACTTTTTGTATTGCTTATGTAGAGTTGTATTTTGAATATAGCACTTTGCTCCTTTTTCAAAGCCAGCAGCTGGGGTGGGTCACTAAAATAAATCATGATTTCTTGTGATGAAACTGCTGTTCCTGAGGTACCATTAATTTAGAGCAGTAGCCTCACTGCAGCCTGAAGAGTCCATATAATATAAATAAGGTTATAAATAAGGCAAAAGTAAAAAACATCCTCTATCCATCTAATTAGTAAAGATAGGGATTGGACTCCATCTTTTATTTTGTTGTCCTTAATGTAAATAGCACTTCCAAAACCTGGAATTATGGACGTGCAGTGGAATTCCACATAGAAAAGTGTTTCAGAACACAGATTTTGAGAGCTGTTGGCACTGAAGAAGCTTAAACCTGAAGTCAGACCCCAAAGCCTGAGGCACTCACTCTCACATCCAAGGTGTGCTGCAGCCTGCGGCGCATCGCCTCCTGCTCCTGGCACTGGATGATGCACTGGCACTCTGCAAACTGCAGGGATGCCTGCAACGGAGCACAGAAGGGGCATGAATGAGCTGTGCTAACTTTCTGGGGATTACACTCTTTGCTGCCCTCTCTCTGACAAAGAAACAACGTGCACACATTTATCTCCTGCTATCAGCACAGGAATACTGCAGGATGCCTTTGCTGACAGGCTCACAAAAATCAAATGTTTATACAAGCCTGACAGCCATAACATGCACATCAGAATGTCCCAGAAGGGGACAATATCCTTCCAGGGCCAGTCCCAGACCTCCTTAACACCTCTGGGATTAGAAAACTCAGCTGTAATAATGAGGCAAAACTACAGTCAAGGTTTGAAAAGGGATGGCTGAGGGCTTGGCTGACCCATCTTTGTTAAGCTGCTGTCTACTTCTTCTTCCTTAAAAAATTTACTCTGAAAAGGGGCAAGAATATCCATACCCGACAAGAAAGGTAAGCTTCCAGTGACAAGCATTTAAAGTAAGAAATGCTACCCTTGGGAGGAGGTGTGACACTCCTTTTGTAATTTTTTCAAAGGGATTTGAGAATGACACCTTGCATAGAAATTTACATCTGAGAAAGTTAGAATCCTGAAAGGACTCTTCCTTCTGGAAGAGCAGCAGCTTACCTGCAGGGCACCTGGGATTTCTGTGCCAGTCAGACCAGACCTAACCTTAGGGGTCAGGTATGCCAGCAACAGAAATCTCACCTAGGAAACGTAAAAGGCAAATGAAACAACACCATGCTATGTAAAAATTCCCTCATATGAAACAGCAGAGAAAGCAGCAGTGCCCAGAGTCAGTGGAAGGTTCTGCAGCCTGCACAATACACTTTGAATTCCCTGTAGTTTGGGTTTCCCTGAGCTAATGAGGAGTAAAACAAGAAATTCCTAAATTAAATTAGAAGCATTTTACTATTAGAAAATTCTTCAGGTGAGGATCTTACAGTACATGTGAAAAGAATGTATGAAATCCAACCCTTCTCTTCCCGGGTGACTGTAGAGGAAAACATCCAGAAGTCTCCCTGGACTGAGAGTTTGTTTACATTACCTTATCAAGGGCTGTCTCCATCTTTGATAGTTTTTCTTTCAGCCGTTCGTCTTGCGATCTCAGGATCTCCAGGTCCCCAGCAATCCTGATATTTTCTGCTCTAATACAGCTCAATTTTTGACTTAGTTTACTATTTTCTTCTCTGAGGTAATGCTTCTCCTGAATTTAAGATGAGGACATAGTGTGAGTCAAAAATTCATATATTAAAGACATTTATTTTCTGTAGATTTTCTTTTTAATCTTTGAAATATCTGAACTAACCCTTTGAGAAGCTTAGATATTGGATCTTACATAAAGATGATGCTCTATAACAAGAAAAAAAGGCCTTACAAGGCCTTCAAGAAAGGCCTTACAAGGCAACTGGAATGGTCTCAGTGAAACAACGTCTCAAATTTTTGATCCATTTTCAAACTGGAATTTTAAGCTTCAGGATCCACAGGATCCCAAGCCAGTGAAGAAACAGAACAGGTGAACTGATATAAATGATTGGTGAACTACAGCTCTTGATAACTGAGTGATTTGTCAAAGAAAGTGGAAAAGGACTCATGGTGATAGACAGACCCTGACACACAGAGTTTATATTCAGAACTGCCTCAGAATCCAGAGGGGAAGCACTGAGGACTGAAGTCAGAAGGATACAGAATGCCTAAGTTGACAGTTTTAGGAAGTACTGATATGTGAGAGCCTGATTCTCATTGCAACTGCTCTCAATCTTCCAAGAACAAATATAAAATAAGACCTGTCTCTGTGGAGAAGGCTGATTTCCACGGACACCAAGCAAAACTATTTTTGATCCTGACTGTGCTTTTGCTTATGCATTTCTCCCAAGACAAATGTCTCTAAATGTAGTGAAATACTTTTAAAAGGAGTTCTTGTGACCTTAGCTGCGTTTGCCATTGCCTCTTCCAAGAATTTAATCTTGCTCTGTAGTGCATCTATCTGACCTCTCTTGGCTGTGATCTGCTTCTGCATTCTTGCTGCAGCTTCCAGACCTGGAAAACACAAGGTTAATTCTCAGTGAACAACTAGGATTATGATTGCAATACTTACAAATATTCTCTGGTTGGTAAGACAAATGTGTGTGATTTTTGAGAAGTTCAATCCATAGTTACCATTGCCATCAAATCCCTCCATAGTCTTTAGAGCAGTCCTGGCCTGTTTCAGTTCAGCTTGGGCTGACTCCAACTGCATTTTCAGTCTGTTTGCAGTATTTTCCATTTCCTTGATTTCACCCTGATAATTCCTCTTAAAATCTTCAAATGCCGCTGGTGGGACAAAGTAAAGATTGAAATTAGAGCGACAAAAAATTTCATTTTTCTAGACTAAGATTACTGATCTGCTGCCAACTTGTGATAAAGGCAGTGCTCCCAATGGGTTCTTCCTGAGGGTACAGGGGTGTGCAGAGAGCAAAGCATGTCACCAGCTGCTGTTCAGATTAAACTGAGAGCATCCTTGAACTTTGGTGGTTACTTTGGCTCCAGACCCTGCTTTTTATAAATTTTAAATAATATATTAATATTGATATATTTCAGAAGTATTTTTATAATTTTATACAACTGTATATATATATATTTTAATAACATATCTTGATGGGGTTTCCCACACATTAGTTGTGAAAATATCGAGGTTGAAGCATCAAATTCTAATAACATTGTAGCAAATTTGCAACAAAACCAAGTTTCACTATAATTTGACCACAGATGGTTAATGGTCCAGGACTGCTCTTACATACCTCTTGAAAAAAAGGGGCAGGCTGCTCTTCTGTGATTTACTAGGTCTGCTTTTTTCATCACCTGACTCAGGCAGTTTTAAATATTTTTGCTCATAGTGAGATGGGCCATTAAGATTGTGCTCCCCCCCCTTCAGCGCCAGAATCCCACGCTATGACATAGCTCCCTGGAACAATCTGGCCATCCTGTACTGGCAGGAACCTCATGCTGTACCAGCAGCCATATTTGGATTCAGCCAGGAGGCTGCTCTTTTATTTTTAACATGAGCCCAAATTAGCAGCTATGGGAGCTGAGCTGAGGCTCCCTACCTGCAAGGCCAGCTAGCTCCCTCTGGCCAGCCTGGAGTTCCTGCAGGAGCTCATCTTTTTCCAGTTTTGCATCGTTCAGTGCCTGGAGCCTCTTGGTGCATGTGTTAACCAGCTGAACCTTTTCCAGCTCCAGCTCTCTCAGCCTGGCCTCCATTGCATGTATTCTGGCTTCTTTCTCATCCTTTGCACTCTGCTTACATAAAAAACAATTACATGTAATAAATATAATTACATAAAACAACCACAAAGATGTGTGGAGACCACTACTTAAAACCCCAGTTTGAGGCAAGAAAGAAAACCATAGTGAAGCAGACTGATTACTTGTGTGAAAATTGCTAATCCAGGCAAAGAGGGTGCAGCAGAATTGGATCTGATGGCTTTAAAGAATAATTAACCTTACCAGGTGTACTATATTAACATGATTTCCATTCTCCCCATGTGCACTCAAATGCCTTCTCACAAAAGAGGATGAAATTCCCTGTCTGGAGTGATTTTTCTTCTGAAGATGCTGAACTGCATGGGACTACCTCGTCTGAGAAATAACCGGTGTCCTCAGTTTGGAATTCTGAGTGCTGCCTGTCTGCTGCTTCTCAGTAACACTTTGTATTTCTGGTTCTGTTCTGGTGTGGACACTCATCTCACCAAGGTCATTCCAGCTCACACCAGCCTTTTGGCAGCTGCTTTTCAACCAGAGATTTATTCATTGGTAGTGGTAATGTTATAATATTATCCTCCTCTGCCCACTGAGTGCTGTTAGAATTCCAGAGGCATTGCCTGACCTTCTTCAAAACCACAGTATCAGCACATTAAGGCAGAGATTTTAAACCATAAAACATTTACCATCAAAAAGAGACAAAAAATAGAGCATTGTTTGCACACCTTAAGCTCTTTGGCTTTGAGCTTCCAGTCATTTATTTCTTTTTTCAGTTGGGATTTCTCCACTTCCATTGCTCCAGCAGTTTGTCTGTGCTGGCCCATGATCTGGGTCATGTTATCAATTTGCTTTTGGAAGATCTCAACCATCCTTTCCTTCTCCAACAGACGCAGTTTCAGTGCCTCACACTCTGACTGCACCTTGCGTAAGCAGCCCTCTTCACTCCTCATGTGCTGGAGCTCCTGCCTCCTGCTGCCAAGCTGGGAACGTAGCTCCCTGATTTCCTGGCTGCTAGCCCCAAGGGCTCTCTCCTTCTCCTGCAGACAGGCCACCAGACCTAAGCCTGTTTGCTCAGCAGCCTCCAAATCCCTTTGTTTGGCGGCCAGGTCCTCCGTGACTTTACGCAGTGCTTCCTTGGTCATCTCCAGCTGCACAGTCAAAGAGGAGATTCTTCCAATGCTTTCATTCTTTTCCTCAATTGCAGCCATCTGAAGAATAACAATACAAGGATCAACCAAGAGTTTCATTTATTTCTACATTTTGAATGTCCTGGCACCTCTCCGGTTTTCTGCAGTACATCTTCAACACCTGAGTTGTACAGAAAAATTAGGTCAGGATGCTCTGGCTTCTCTCTCTCCGTTTTAATAACTGAATAGAATACTGTTTTTTAAACACAGGAAATGAAAAATGTTAAACCGATGTAAAAAAATTAATCAACTGGCAATGTTAATACAAAATTCAGAGCACTTAAGGCTAAAGAACTAAGTGATGAAACCCTGACTAGCTGCTCTGTGAAGTTGGGGAAAAAACAATTACATGAATAATTTATTACTGATTTAATTCCTGCAAGCAGCAATATGCACCATTTAAAGCACAAAGAACTGTGATTCAGAAACTGGTAATAGTGCAAAGTACAAACAGAAGAAAAGAGTGAACTTCCTGGTGAGAGGATTTTCAACAAAAAATAATGGATTGAGAAAATGTGGAATGATGTGTGAGTTAGCTCAATGGTTTGGAATGGTTTATGGTTTGTTAGAAAATAAAGGAATCAACTGGATCTTTATTCATAATGCAAATAAGGTTATCTAATTACAGCTCATTTTTGAGGGGCTGAAGTTTGGAAAAAAGGGGTATGTAAAGGCAGTGTCTACTTTGTCAGAAGGAATTCTGACACTGATTCATAAACACAAACTTCATGCAGTGTTAAATGAAAACCTAATGAAGTAAATGTCCTAGTTTAGGACAAATTTTGGGGAAAAAATCTCCAAAGGAGTCCCCTTAAAGGACAAACAAACCCTCCGCCCCTCCCCCCAGCACTCACCGGGTTCGGGAGGAATTGCCTCAGAGGGAAAAAAAGTGGAAAAAACTTATTTATTAAGGAATAACAAAAAACANAACTTAATAACTACTCTTACAGACATGCACACAGCTGAAAATACCACATTCAACAATTTGTTTGGTAGATCTGGTGGCATTAAACTTTCTGGAAATGTACAAAAACTCCTTTTGGAGGTTTAGGGTCAGACCCACCAACCTGGCACTCCATTTGTCTGCGACACTCCATCCTCATTTCCTTCACTGCCTTTTCCATGCTCTGCAGCTGCATGTTTCTGTTGTCCAGCTGCCTCCTGAGCTGCTCCATGGTGATGCTGTTCTCTGTGTTCTGATCCCAAAACTGCTTTTTATGGAGTTCAGTCTATAAGAAATTAAAGTCATCTCCCTTCTAAATAAATTTAGGATTTTTTTGTTCTCTTAATGATAATTTAAAATGTAAATAATGTTAAAAACACTAATGTACACATTGCAGAGTTACTAATTTTAACAATATGAATTTAAAGCGTGGTCCAAACAGAATTACCAATGGGCATTTCTGCTAATCATAACTTCTGCTGTTGTTTACTGCTTGGTGTTAAGGGACCAAGGTTCATTAACAGAGGGATCTAAACTGTGAGGTTAAAGTGGAGGTAGCTCAGCATCTTTATATGATTTGCACAGGTTTCTGTGGCTTTGAATTTATGACAAAGTTAAATTTTAATTCTGAATGTTCTTCATCGCTATCGGCAAAGGCCCTTGGGCCTTCCACAGCTAATTCAAATTTCTAGTTATAAATAATCCTCAAAGTTAATTAAAAGGTGGAACAAGCAAGGTGCAAATCTGAACACCAGAAATAAGGAGAGGCTTTTAGAAAGCAAGTTTTTTCAATACTACCATTTGTTTTTACCAACAGTTGATGAATCTGATCATTCTGGATTTCCAGATGTTGTGCCTGGTCTGTTTGAGCTTCTGCTGTCTCAGAATGAGCTAACTGCAACTGCTTCTCAAGGTCTTTGACCTAGAAAAAGGCAAATATTCATGAAGAATTATTTTAAAGCATTCTATTTAAACAGTACATTCGATTTCTTTGGATTTTCTTCTAGGGCCTACTTGAAAGAAGTACAGATGTTATCTTTTGGCTCAGCAGAGGTATTCCCTGGGTATACTCATAATTGTGTTGTCTTCTTCTAGTGATTAAGCTCAGTTTAATTTCAGAGTTAACTGAGGTTCTGGAGAGTAATTTGGCTTCCATCCTGATCCAGAGCTCTTCAGAAGTCCCTTATCTACAACAGAAATGCTGATTGGAATGGTAAAATAACACTTTGGGGGGGAAAAAAGAGCTTTTTTTCCACAGAGGAGTATTCCTTCACCATGGCTACATTCAGAAATCTCCAGACAAACATATTTTGTACCAAGTAGAGTTCACTTTCTCTGAAAGGAGGCAACTTCTGCCAGAGTATAAGATGATGGACCAGACTACAAGGCTATTCAATAAAGATACTCTTATATGCAAAGTTCGAGACAATGTAATTTATCCTATTGTCCAGACAGTTTTTTTGAAGCAGTCCCTCATCAAAAGATTTTCCTCCTGTCTCTGGAACATTTCAGATCTCACACACTCAATTTCACTGGCACCAATGCTAACAGGCAAATCCAAACACACCTTATTTTCATAGATCCTCTTCTTTTCTCCTAACTGGGAACAGAGCTGACAAACTGTGGATTCCAGGTGACAGACTTGATGTTGATGCACCAAATTTGGGGTTCTTGCTTGTTCTCTATGGGAAGTTTGAGGTGGAAAAATTAGAAACTATCAAAGGAAAAGCAGCCTCAGCCTCCTCATTCTCAGCCTGCCTAACACATGGATGTTTTCTCTCTCCTCTATATAGTGTGGTTTTGTGGGGTTTCTGTTTTTATCCCTTTTCTCTTTATTTCACAGTCTGTGCGACCAGTGCTTCACTTAAACAAAAGCACTGAGAAATCAAAAGAACAGGGCAGAGAGTGAAGTGTAGGAGCAGCATAAGCTTTCTCTCAAATTAATGTTACTCTTAACATTTCCTACACTATAATCAAAACCCAGACTTAATGGTCTGTCTTCCAGTAGGCTTTGGACGCTACTTGCAAGCTGCAGGCACTGTCAGCTTTAGGAGGCAGTGCTGCCACCTCGTGCTCGTTTCTTAGCTGCTCAATCCTCTTCCCAAAAGAAAACACCGGCTGTAATTTCATCTTGGCAAATAGTAGCTTCATTCACTTGTCAGAAATATAGTCATGTCGATGTTCTGTTATTAAGTATCAAGCTACGGATAGTTTAACTTTGAAGGGGTTACTGTGTAACTCAAGTGGATGGCAGGGCAAAAATTAGGACATCTCAAACAAGAAAGGACAAAACTCTTAGTGCAACCAGTGAGGAAAAGCTGATTTAACCACCAAAATTCTGTCAGACTTTTCTTTTAATGATGGAACTGGTGTCCCAACAAATTCCATGTGTCCACTTAAGTGACACTTAGAAAAGTAAGGTGCAAAGATTCTTCCACAACAGAATTTTTGTGGCAGTAAGTAAACCAGGAGATTGTCAGCATGGAAAGAAAAAGCAGCAGAAAGTCAAGAGCAAATGAACATCTTTTATTGGAATGATTATTGAAATCCTCAAAAATATTGCTTGCTACCCCCTAGTCACCCCACCCCAAATACCATCATCATCACAAAGGAATTCTCTGTGGAACACATGAAAAATGGTTATGCTTTATGAATTAAAAAAACCCAGAGAACAGGTACCTCATTTGATGTTGCTGAGGCAGAAGTTCTCTATGGGTCTGTGAATCTTTTGTCAGCAACTGAAGTTCCTCCTCCACCTGTTGTGAACAGATGACACAGCAAACCCCTGAAGAAAAGGCAGGCTAAACAGCAGATTCTGAAGTGTGATTTCCCCTCTTTTGGTTCCACCTTGAGCAACCATGGTAAATCCCAGCAGTAAACCCAGTCTCGAGGTGTGACCAATGTAAAAGGCTGCCACCTCCACTGCAAGGTGCCATTTGCACCTCCCTAAGCCATAACTCTTTCCCTAGGCCAGGTTAGAAGGGGACTCGGGGGGTTTTCAAATATATTTCCTAAAAGCCTGAACACAGAGCATTGGAAGGAAAATCAGAACTTTGTTCACATACCAGGACCAGCTTTCCTTTGAGGTGTGACTCCTGTGAGTCCAGATCCTGCAGGACATCACGAAGTGCTGTGCTCAGGCTGTGGGTGAGCAGGCTGGTAATGTCCCCATGCTCACAGAGCTTCCTGCCCGCTCTGTCTTTGCAGTCCATTAGGATGCCAGGTAATTCCAGCAGTAATTCCTCATGGACCATCTGTGTCAGATGCTCATTTTGGCTGCCACCCTCCCTCAGCACTTTGTCCTGCTGCTGGCTGGCAGCTTCCAGCTCTTCAGTACTATTTTTTAACTGTATTTGTAGATTCTCTTGGCTCTGCAATTCCTTTTGTCTGAATTCGGAAACAAAAGTAAAATAATTTAGAGAATATGATTCACCTGGAATTTTATCCTCACAGGTGTAATACTTCAATTGATTAACTGCTGGTTTTTACAACTAAATAATGAGTTGTTTTCTAACCCAGGAGTGCTATAGTTTATTCCTGGAGGGAAGCTTCTCCCTGAGGAAGCTGCTGTGCCCCTCAAAGCTCATACAGATGCTCTCCATGGTAAATCTGTCTCAGCCTTCATACCTCCTATTCTGAAGTGCATCTCTTTCTAACTGCATTTCCATCAGTTTGCTCTGCCAATCAGACTTAAATGGATTTCCTGCTGCTCACATAGCTCACTGGTCCAGAGGACAAAAAACGAACAACCCAACTAAACCAACCAAAATACTGGACATGACCTAAATAAAAAAGAGGCTGCTCAAAATAGTGCTGATGAAACTGTCAAAAAACTCAGCAGTGACAAGGACTCACCTAAATTTAAGAAGCTGCCCCAAATTTTAACTCACTTCATGCAGCCTCTTCTGCACATCTCCACCTTTCTGAGAGAAACTGTAGAATAAGAGGAGAGTTTGGTTATATAAAACCTTGAGCACAAAAGGAAGGAAACCTGAGCCAATTCACACTGTCTTATTTTATTAGAATTGATCAGGCAATGGATTATTTGCTCCATTTCTGAGGGTGTGGTGTCAGTTTGAACCATTAGTCTGAGTGAATTAGTAAACCAAATCTCAGTTTGCCATCAATTTTTCAAACTCATTTATGACCCTTCTGTGGGAGAAACTTTCAAATATTAGATATAGAACTGTGTATAAAAATCACTAAATTCAACCTCTACCTTCCGGGGAAAAAAAATGACACACAGCAGGGACAGGAATTTTCTAATAACAAACAAATCAATCCTATGTACTCCCTTAATTCCTGGATATTCCTGTTCATTGGAACAGCACCTGTGAAGAAAAAGATGTGTATTTACTTTTTAATCTATTAAGAGTCAACTTTAACAAAATAAATTTTGCCCATTTAATTTTAAAACTGCAGGAGGACTTGAAAATGTTTAAGGGGAGGTAAGTTTCCCTCCTTTTCCAAATCTTCTGGTTTGTTTTGTCAGGACAAACCCAGATGCAGACAGAAGAAAAAAAAAAGAGGAAAAGAAAAAAGAGGAGGAAAGAGACAGAAAGGAAAAGGAAGGAGACAAAAAAACCAACCAAACAAACAAACAAAAAAAAACCCCCCAAAACAAAAACAAAAACCAAGAAGGAAAGGAAACTGTTACTCAGTGGAAGTTTTAAATCCGATGGTACTGACAGGCTTCTTGCTCAGTTTATTTGGATTTTCTTGCGCGACTCGTCCTCTGGAACACTTGGTGACCACACCGCAAGCCAAGAGGCAGCCCCAGCAGCACCGGCCATACCTGGCTAAGTTAACACCTTCATCAGACCCCTCTGCCCGACGCAGCCGCCCCGGGGGCGCTTCCTGTGGGCACACTGGAGCCCTTGGTCCCGGAGCCCAGCCGTGAGAGGCTAGAAACGCGAGGAGAGGAGAAAACCGCCTCAGCCCTGCCATGGCCAGGAGCCGCCTCCGCTCAGGCGGGCCAGGTCGCTTTGCCGCCATTGCTCTGCTTCCCGCCGCGGGCCGTGAGGGACGGCCGCGCAGCTCCGTGACACCGCGCTCTGGGGCTCCCGGCTCCACAGGGTGCTGCAGCCGACACACCCCGGCCTGGGGAGAGCCGCCAAGCTCCTCCCGCCTGCTCCATCCCAGCCATGCCGAGCTGCCGGCTGCTCCTGCAAGACCCGCTGGCTCCACCGCGAGCTGCGGCGCCGAGCCCCTCAGCCCAAACATGGCCGCTCCCCCTCACGGCGTGGGCACCATTTTGTGGTCGGGGGTCCCGGAGGGTTTAGGGATGCTGGTGCTTGAGGCTGGAGGTAAAAGTCCTCTCATGGGGATAGGGAAGGGCCTGGATCATTTTCATTGTGGTATTTGGCCAGTAAGGTGGGACATTTTGGGGTGGTGAGAAATCAGGTGGGGGAACTTACTCCCGCCAAAGAGAAACCCAGAGGGTCAAAAGCAAAAGATTCAAAGGCATCTTGCCCTAAATCCAGTTCAGTAATAAAAAAATATTTTTATTTTTACACCAATTGCGTCAGAGAGAACTTGTTCCCTGGTATTTTCAAGGTGAGGGAGAGGGTGCAGGGTCAAGAGGTGATCACTTCAGCAAAGGAAATGACACGTCCGGCTGTGCCATTTTAGATCTCGATTTCAGGAATGAACACACAGGTGTCCATAGGCTGTCCCTCGTTTCAGATTATTCAAAAGACCACCTTGATACAAGTTTCCAGGAACAGGTGTATGAACTGGGCCCAAAACAAAATCCTCAACTGAAGGGATTAAGTCTGAGAAAACTCAAGAGACAGACAGGTATGTTGATTTATTTAAATATCTGGCTAAGATTTAAAACATATAACCAGTCCTCAAGGGTACCACATAATTTTCATTTACAAGAGAAAAAAATCCATCTGGTGCTGAAAGACAGACAAAAGCAGAAAAGTGATTTTATGTGGACTACTACAGAAAAGTAATAATTAACCAGCTGAAAACAGACCTCAATTGTCCATTCCCCTTGCTGCACATCAATCCCAAGTGGAAAACAGCTCGAGGAAAGGACTTCTACTGCACCACCCAGAAGAGGCAGCAGCAAAAAGATTGTTCTTATCCACAGGGATAAGAGGCAAATGAGCGTTTAGGTAAATAAAATACCCTACAATATCCTGAAGCTCTACGATATCCTCAAGCGAGATTTTAATGCTCCAACAGTCCCAGGTGTTAATAAAGCATGAAAACTCACCTGTGAGGGGGTCAGCACCTACCTCTGGCAGGCAGTGTTGGGCTTTGTTTCTCCGGGATTTTGGATAGGGTACTGAGGTTTTGCTCCTTACTGTGGGGCTGGGAAAGAAGGGAAGAACTCATCACCCCGCCTTCGCTCCTGGTTTTTCCGTGCTGCGGGCTGGCAATCCAACTTCCCAAGCCCTGCTGGCAGCCACTTACCTGGTCCTTACTCTAGCCCTGCTGCCTGACTCGGTAGCCTTGGGAACAAGCTCCTCCCTCAGGAGCCGATCATGTGCATGAGGGAGAGCCAGTAAAAGCCGTACCCAGGGCTTGATTTCTCCCCCAAGTGTCATTCAAAGCCTGGCTTCAGCGGGAAACTTGATATCTTTTCCCCATCGGGATCCTGGCAAGGTGCTTTTTTGCAGAACACCACCTGTCTTTACTACAGGTGCCTTTTTTTGTCCCTTGTTTCTGGGAGTCCTGGTCTGGAGCGCCCAGCAGCCCCTGTCATTCTCGAAACAGAATAACTCTCTGGGGATTAAATTCCTGTGTAACTTTCCTCCTATTTGGGAATACCTCTGTGAGGTAGCAAGATGCAAATATAAACTGCTTGTGTTTAAAATAATCCGTTCCTCTCATAGAGAGGATGGTGAGCTGTGCAGGGGGAAGGAGATTCAGAGGAAGGGATTGATTTATGCCAGCAGAAACTACTCACATACCCGGGCCATACCCACCAGCCACTTCAGAGTTAGTTAAAGGTTCTAACAGTGGCTTGAATTGTTTAGTCATCATCTTATTTGGGGTGGGAACGTTATAGGGTTGTGATGTTGCACTGTGATGTCTCTTTTGATTCCTGATTCAAACTGTGTTTTCAGCACAGTGGTGACATCAGATAGATGAGCATTCAGATGCAGAGCGAAAACCTGCAGTTCTGAGTTCAAATGCCCTGGATTCACATCCTTGGGTTGTGGCAGCACTTGTGCTCTCCTTGGAGGGACAGATCCCTTCCTCACCTTGGCTTGTTGCTTTTCAGTTTGCTTTGAGGAACTGAGTGACCCACAGCAGCTCTGTGCCAGAGGCAATATAAAATGGAGAATCTCTTCAATGTTCTCCAAAGAAAATTCTTTCCTTTCAGACTTCAAAGACAAGTGCCTTTTCCAACACCAAAAGAATGTGGACTCACTGATTTCGCAGGTTACTTATGTTTCTCAGCTTTGTTCTTTCCTTTCACTCTCAGCTCTCTGTTTTGCCCTTTCTCTGTCCAATTTTTCACATTTTTACCTCAGGCCTATCCAGAAGAACAAGTTTATTCTGTGGTTTGGAAGGAAGATGAACTCAAATCCAACTGGGAATCTGAGTGGAGGTTCCCTGTGTAGCCCTAGGAATTTTTCTCTGGAAACACCTTTTGAATGTTAGTTGATGATAGTAATCCCTTTGATACCATGCAGAGCCTCAACATGTTTTGCCTCCTGTTATTTCTTCTTTTAGATGCCAAATTGACTTTTTCCAGAGCTAAGGAGATGGATATGTTACAGTCAGCCCCATTTAATTGGAGGTAAGTATAGGAAAGCCATAATTTTGATTTATTTGTTCCTGATTTTTTAAATATAATAAACTTCCAGGGGAATTGCTACCCCAGGAGGGAATGATTAATTCCTGAAGAGTTCCTGGGCTGATCCAAGAGAGTTGTGTCTTTTGACACTTGTGTTTTGTTCCATCCTACTGGAGATTTAGGTGAATGGCTTCAGGACTCCTGGGGAGAGAAAGAAGCTGGGCTCACTGGTGCCTGAAGGATGTCCATTATTTGAAATTCCTGACACTCCTCAGCTTACACAGAGCCCTGTCTGGAAGAAAAAGGCAAGTCCTTCAGTGATAAAACCAGGGACCAAAGGAAAAGGAGCACTTCTTTTCCAGCCTATTCATGCTTCCTGTATGGCCATCAGCAAGTCACGCGTTGGGTCTCTGTGAAAGGTAGGAGGGCCCACACTATTTCTGATGATTAGACTTCTCTTTAGAGACAAATTGTGAATCTGCTTCCTCTGAACTTACAGGATAGAACTAAGCACCAGGTAGATTTAAACTAAGCCTAGTGTTTAGTTCTCCTGCCAAAAGAGCAGTAACAATTGTGTACAAAATGAGCTGAATTTCCTGTCCTTGATTGGATCAGGCACTCTGAACACTCAGGACAGATTCTGCTTCATTTTTGAAAGGGAAGAGCATAATAAATGCCTATTAACTAAGGAAATGTTGTCAAGTAAATCGATCAGCTTAAACTGTGACAGTTTCTGGTTTTAGCAGACGGGGGCAGTGTTGCTCTGACGAACTTCATTTGCAAAGGAAACGGAATATTTGAAGGAATTTAGGAAAATACAGAGCAGTTGCCAGCTGCCTTGATTGATGATAAATACAGGGTTTGGTTGGGATCTCTGAAAAATGAAATCAGTGGTAATTTTTCCTGCTTTAGCAGTGTAGTGCTCAATGAGGGAAAGGGTTCTGACATGACTGTTCCAAATTTATTTTCCCTTACACCGAAACTGTGCAAAACTTCAAATATATTGTTCTTTGTGGAAACCACTTTCCTGAGCCCGGGTCTCTTTTGGTAGCATCCCATCAAGGAGTATGTCAGCTCTGTCCTGAGGGGAACTCCTGTGTGGAATAAGAGCCTGCTAAGGAAGTAGCGCAGTATTTGGCAGCCCTTTTTGGGTGATTGATCAAACCTTTTTCCTTAGCTGATTGTGAGTCTCCCATACATGGAAGCACCTGGATGTGACCTTTTTAGATCTGGATTAACAGGATGACAAAATAGCAAATCTGGAGGTGGTAAGAGGAGAAAATTCTGTGCTTGCAACAGTGACAAATTTGATGGAGTTTCTGGCAAAAATTATGTTGGATTCAGCACTTGAAACGAACTACAGTGCTGGAGGAGAAGTAAAACTCTCTCTCAAAAATATGTTGATAACTTTTAATCATCACATGCAGCAGACCTTGTAAGAAATACAACTGTCACTGGAAATCTGGTGTCCGCAGACAGGTGTGGTGATAAACACTTTGTATGGGAAATTGATGTAATCCAGAGAAGTGCCTCGGCCTGTTAACAGGCTGGTGTGTCCTTACACAGCCTTAACTAGTCCTGCTGGCTATGGAGAGGAGGAGGCATGGCCTCGAGAGAGCTCCCAGAGCCTTCGCCTGTCTTGTGCAGGGCATGGAAATGAATTGCTCTTTGTGGTGGCTTGGAGTGAGGGTTTTCACACTGAAACATTAGGAGGGTAAAACCTCAGAATTCTGATTTGAGTCAGGCTAAAGGGTGAGTTCTGGATAATAGCAATCCATGAGCCTGACCAGGATGTGAGGCTAATGAAAACTCAGCCCCTGGGAGGGAAGCTGAGGGGGCAAAGCTCAGTATAAGCAAGGGCTGAGGAATCAGCTACCGTGAAAAATAAAGCGAGGGGCCTCTTTTCTGCATTTGTCTCCATGGCTGTTGGGAATGAAACCTGGGACATGTGGGGCAAATAGAAGGCTCTGGGAACCTGTAACATCTTAACTGGAATGGAATGGGCATGGAGTGGCATGGACAAATGCAAGGATTCCTGGGTTTAGAATCCCAGCTCCAAAGCTTTTCCCCCACCGTTCATTAAGGTTTTGTTAACACAAGGCCCTGAGAGCTTGCAAAACCCGAAGGAGAAATAATGCACATCCTGTGCACAGTGTGGTCAAAAGCTGGGGGTGCCTTAGAGGCAGAGACACTACTATGTGTTTGCTCAGCTCTGCCAACAGGAAGGGCAATGGGCTCTGGTCTCCTCTCTCTGTTGTCCCGTTTCAGATCTAGTTAAAAATCAGGGAAGGTTTTGCACACCTTCAGTGACACATGCTGTGATATGTTAGGTGATGAGCCAAGTCACTAAGTCTACGTGCACATACAGAAGAGCAGATGCACCCACATCCACAGGTTCTACAGTAGGCAACTGCCCACATTAATAAAAGTATCCAGAGTTTTTGATGTAATTTCTTATTCCATTTATTGGGAAAATATTGGCCTTTTCTGGCAGTGTAGATGGGGAAAATAAATATGTCCAGGGAAGCTGGTAGGTTCCACGCAGAGGAAAAGTGCTTTATGAGAGCAGAATTATTAGCAGTGCTCCACTGAGCTGATTTGGAACAGGTCCATTGTGTTTTCAGCAACTGGCAGTTTGGATTGTTACAATTCCTTGGCAAGGACAATAGAAAGATGGTGGTTTCCGGGGGCATAATAAAAGGGTGAGCCCCAGCTTTTGCACACTGCATTTTATAATTGCGTGCTTGATGTGCACAATTGGGCAGCACTGCCTTACTTGCCTTAATCCATCTCTCTCTCTCTCTCTCTCCCTCTCTCTCTCTCCCCCCTCACTTCCTCACCCTCTCTCAGAGCAGCAGTAGCTGCTGCAGCTCTGGCAGCTCATCGGAGAGAGCACCGAAAATGAAAAGAGTTCAGCTATTGCCTTAACGTTTTTCCCAGAGGATTCATTTCACCTGCTTCTCCAGTTTTCCTAATTTTTTTTTCTCTTTAATCCAAGAAGTATGGAGTTATTTCACATTTTAAACCCCTCTAAAGGGTTTTAGGAATGGACTTACTCTCTCCTTCCTTGTCTCCATCTTTATTTTTTTTGACAAGTCAGAAAATTGCAAAGTAAGCGAACAGAGTAACTGAGAGCTGAGAGGGAGAAGACGCTTCTATTCTTTTAGTGCAGTGGGCTGAGGCAAAAAGGCCATTGTAATGGTAAATCGCATGCAGAAAGGAAGAAAAGACTGATAATCAATCACAAATGAAGCATTCGTTTGGATTTTGGCAATTTACTGGCCAGGGGCTTTTACATCCATAAACTTTTTTCTTTTTCTTTTTTTTTTTTTCTTTTTTTTTTTC
>VWZP01006790.1:360539-430003 GCA_013396995.1 Dicaeum eximium
TTTTTGGTTTTTTGGGTTTTTTTGCCCCTATCTTTAGAAGCACAGTTTTGATCTGCCAAAGGCAGGAAGAGAAATCTTTACCAAGCTCTCATGCCCAGAGTACCTAGGAATGGGGAGAGCTCAGTGCTGATACTAAAATTCTGACAGAGAAGCAGCATGGTGAAATGTTGATGGGACTGTTTTTAACCGATCACCTTGGATTCCAGCTCTGAAGCAGAACTTTCCACCTCAGGCTCTTCTTGTTTCTTATATTCAGAGATGACTTGTGGTGGGCTTCTGGGGACTTTGATTTCCAACCTGGTCGCTCTGTGACTACCTGAGTGGGTTTTGTGTTTGCCTGAGTATGTGATTAGGACAGATGAGGATGTTAGACAACATTAACAGCAGCATATCCTCTTCAGAGTGCAGCATCACCCACAAGGGAAGATACATCTACCTGGAGGCACTGCTGCATGGAGGAGCTCCATGGGGATTCACGCTGAAGGGCGGGCTGGAGCACGGAGAGCCATTAATCATCTCAAAGGTACTTTTCTCATTTTCTATGCCATGCAAGCCAGGTGGGAGTGGTGCCCGACTCAGAGGGCAAGAGTTGTAGAAGTAATACTGAAATGTTATAACTGACGTTGTATTTGGCTTGGGTTTTAAGTGCTGAACACCTGTTCAAGTCAACAGGTTTGCTCAGGAGCTGCATATTTGAGAAACACAGGAGAGCTCTCGGCATTGTTTAGCTCTCCAAGTGCAGGTTTTGTCCCACAGGAAGTATTGTGGCTTGCAGAAATTGTCTGTACTCATTTCACTGCTATGAATGGGAGGGAGTAGGGGACTCTCATGATCTTGTATTATGAAGTTGTGGCATATGTGAGCATGGTCAGTAACCCATCCCCACCACTCCTGAGGTAGAACAAAGTGAGTGCTTTCAGTCACACGGTGGATTATTGGCTAATTAGGAGTGTGTGTGTGAAACAGTGCACTAAATACTTGCACCTATTTGGTAACAGTATATATTGTGCTGTGCTAGCGGTTTGCTCACCCTACTTACTAAATATCTGTTAAGTATGGTGTGCCTTCAAGGTGTTTGTTATTTAATGATTGTACATTCTCAACATGCAACTAGTGGTGTAGCTCACAAGGGTATTTTGAGGGGGAAAAAACGGAAGAAGGAATTCCTTGTTCTCATCAGAACTGGTCTGTTACCCAGGTACTTCAAGATGCAGATGCTGAAGACCACGGATTTTCAAAAGCATCTTCTTAAATCTTTGAATATCTAAAATATGTTTAACCTATGGCCGTAAAACTGTTCTGAAAAGAGGATATAGGTAATTCTGAAATTTCAGCTCTAGTGTGTCCTAACCATATTTGTCCTGTGTCATCAATCTGATGCATTCTGTGTTTATAGTGTGTATTTCGAGCACCAGTGCATGGAGGGACTTATTTCCAGTCTTACTCCCACCTGCAAACTGGGATGTATGTGGGCAATTCAATGGATCAGAACCAGCAGCAGATAAAGAAAATGCTGATACTTGGAATCAATGTTGTTCAAATCCTTTACATTTTCAAATCCCATTGCAATTCCCTGTGCAAACACATTCACATGAAGACTGTCAGTCACTGAAGTAAATTAGTTAGTAGTGATTACTACATTTACATGTTAAAAGTAGGAAAAGGGGGGCTCCCAATAAAGTCCTTTAATCATAAAGGGATTTTAGAAATTTCACACCATCATCTTTCTTGCAGAACCTTCTTGGAGGTAGTTTGGCATAGCCACAGACAGCAAAAGCAGCCTCACCGTAATGGTGTTATAAGTGTTCTTTTATAAACACTTGGGACTAACACAGACTGTTCAGTGTTCCTACCAGTGTTCTGCCATTGTGAGGAAAGACTTTCTTTTTGCTCTGACATTCTTCTGTGATGTAAAAATTGTTCTCCCCCTTTTTTCCCTTTTTCCTTTTTTAAATTTTTTTAATTGAAGGCAGGGAAACAGAGAGGATGGGAGATGGCTCTGGCTGCTGAACATTATTTAATCTATGGGATTTGGTTTCCACAACAACCAGGCCCCTTAATGTCAAATATGCCTGGAGTGTGCATAGTGCCACTGGGAGCTGTATGACTTGTGCCTGCCTTTCCTGAAACAACACCACAAAAATATGCTGGGTTTTATTTTTGGTTGGTTTTTTTCTCCTTGTAGTCCCTGCTTGGTTTGTGCTATCGGTGTCAGAATTGCAGTGTTTTGCTCATGCATGGGTGATGCAGAGCTGGAGGATGGTTTCATGTGAAAGCTCTACTTTCTGGAATTCAGGCAGCTCCCATTTCCTGGTTTCCAGTTTCAACTCAGAAATTCCTCTGGTGCTTCAATTCACTATGTGCTCTTTGGAATTAATTGTATATTAGTAATTTAGTTAATTCAGTATTCATTGCCTGAGTGTACTGTGAAGTAATGAGGAGCTGTGGGGAAATGATGAATTATGTTACAGGTTTAATTCTGTACAAGAGTGTTTGGAGAATCACAGAAAGTTTTTGGTTGAAAGACACCATTAAAGATGCAGGCACTGGGAATGATCCAACAACAGTTCCAAATAATACTACATATAAATACCAGAAAATGTGGATGCCAGTTTTTAATTGCTGATTTTTCATATTTAAGAAGTTTTATTTTCTGTTTTGGCTCCCTGTTCTGTTGGCAAATAATTATATTTATGTCTACTTACCTGTCTGTTTGCACTGACAGAGTGGTGTTAAATGGCCTTTAGAGTAAATAGAAGTGGACATTTCAGCAAATATCTAAGCTGGTGCCCATGACAGCTTGCAACATGACGTAAAACAAAGTAACTGATTTATTGTTAAGGAATCCTAGAGAGATAACAGATCTGTGTGAATACTGTATCTCTTTCTAGTCCTCAGGAATTTCTGGGGACCCAGAGTACTGATGTGTCTCAGCTTCAGACCAAAGGCTGTAATGGAAGTTCAAAACCGAGAGGAGTGAATTTACAAAAGGCCCACCTGCACAAAAACTGGTTCTCACAGCTCTGGGCAGCCCTTGGGAAAGA
This sequence comes from Dicaeum eximium, assembly GCA_013396995.1. Lineage (NCBI taxonomy): Eukaryota > Metazoa > Chordata > Aves > Passeriformes > Dicaeidae > Dicaeum > Dicaeum eximium. Next base: position 363,584 of record VWZP01006790.1, read on the forward strand.
CATGTTTCTCCACCAGTAACATGCCGAGAATTTACCCAAAAGTGAGGGAAGCAGCATCATAAATGGGAGTGTAAATGCAAAAAGCAGGCCCGTATTCTCAGCTGGTAGACAGTGCTGGTTTAGAGAGCCAGCTACCAGAGCTGTAGTATATTTTTAGTGTATTTTTTTAGTATTGCCTTCTAAATAAGAACAAGTTCTTTGCTGCCTTTGAGTCAGATTCCCTTTGCTGTGCAGACCTGTTGCTGCTCTCTGTGCAGCCGGATAGGCTGATTTGGAGGGGGGCAGGTGGCTGAGTGCACATATGGGCACAGACAGCCAAACTTCCAGTTAAAAACAGTAGTGAAGCTTTGTTGGCTCAGCCATGGTGCTTGGCACATTGTGCAACCCAGCCTAACTCAGCTCCTCAGAAATGTTTGGTGTGCAACTAACCACATGAATTTGTGTAGCCAATGCTTCTCTTTTTTCCCCCTTGGAAAGACAGCCCTACACTGAAACAGTTTGATGGCAGGTGATTCAAAGTCCTCCAGGCAGGCCTATTCATCATTTATTTTGCTGGAGGTGGGAGCAGACCATAAATTTATGACATCTGACTCACATTTTTCCCTGAGAGAACCCTCAGAACAAAACTTTGTAGAATCCCCCCAGCATCTGTTTCTGTTGTACCAGCAGGAAAGGAATGGAAGGATGGCAAAAGGTAGTCAGTTGCATGTTCCTTTTCTGCTGCACCTGAAGGAAATGTCCAAAGCTCAGTACCTAAAAGAGCACCAAAATGTCCCTGGGTAGCAGTGGGACAGTGCCCAAAAAGAGGCAAAATAACACCGTGATTTTTCCCTTTTATATTGACAAGAAGGTTCTCAAGTTTTTAATTACTTTCCTTTTTTTATAAAACAGGACAGTTGCTTGTTTTGTTTTTGGTGTTTAAACACACTTGTGCTTAAAAATTAACTCAGTGTCCTCAATGTGTCACTAAGGCTTCAAAATGAGTAGAAGTCAGATTCCCTGAAGTGACCTCCATTCCTCTGTTTCTAGACCTTGGGTCCTAAAGTTGAATTTCTGATTTTTTATTCTAATTGTTTATTAATTTAGAACCCTGTAATTTTGGCCTGATTTGGGGATATTTGCTTGCAGTGGAAATTTCATTAAACAAGTCGATTTTCATCTGGAAATAGAACTTCAATGACAAATGCCAAAGTGATTGCAGGTGATACCAAGTGTTTAATTAGAATCCAAGATTCTGTGGCCTCAAAATCATGATAATACGAGAAGTAAACCCAGATTTCTATTTCCAAATTGCTTTTTTGGCTCACCCTTAGCTGCAAGATCAAAAATGCAAAAATGAAAGCCCTGACTGTTATAGGCAAACTGGTAACAGAAGGTTTCATTCCCTCTCAATTTTCTCTAAGAATTTTTAACCTAAGGTAATTAATGTTAATCAGTCTTGACTATTTTGGAGCCAGGAGAAGTATTTCTGTGATGTGTTTCTCCTCGCTACACAAACTTTTGGAACAGTTCTGGCTGTTGTAGACCTCTGAAATACCCTTTTATTTTGAACTCCGTGTTGACGACACTAACAAAGGAGTTGTTTCTCTTGCCTAGGAATTAAAGCATCCAAAGCGTTCTTCCTCAGATCGTGGCTGTGTGGGAACACTTTTCACATGCTGTGCTGGAGTTCATGGGTTCCCTTCACTCAAGAGGGCAGGTCGTTTGCAGGGGCCTCATGCCAAAAGCATGACACAAACTCTGAAGTTTACCTCTCAGCAGGGATGTAGGAAGCAATAAAAGTTTAATAATAATGGGAATAGTCTGGGACAGAGCCTGAGAAATAATCCGGAATTCTTGTAAGACGTTTAAACCTTGTCTGGAGCCTGATCCAAACTCTGATGCAATGAACAGCAGTCACTGCTCGCAGGAGCTGGACCCAGCTGCCTTCACAAGGCTCCCCTGCCTGTGGTACTTCTCTGGTATTTTTGGTTGTGAGAGCCCATAGAGCACTTAGTGATGTGCACTGAGAATTGTTGCACCATTCTTGACAAACCAAAACTGCAAAGGCCATTCTGTACCCAACCAGTCCACAGGCACTTATCCCTGTCTCTGACCCAAGCACTGGGAATCAGTGTTCTCCCAGTACTAGGAGCTCATAGCTTTCCCTGCTTGAATGCCCAGAGTCCCCATAAAGAAAATAAACTTATCTTATGCACTGACAAAGTTTCTTTGCATCTGTTACCTGTATCCCTTGGTATGACAAGTGGCAATTTAGGAACTGTTACTCTTTTTGTAGGGCTGCAGTCACAAAGCCCGTGCTCACGTTAGGGAGGCTTCTGTGAAGCTGGCAGAGTCATGAGAGACTTGTTGGCCTGGGCATTAGGACATGAAACTGAGCCAGAGGCACGGTGACATCTTCTGTGATTTTTTAAAAATTTATTTTAATTTTTTCTTTGAATATTGCCACCCTTGTTGCTGTCGATATGGACATTATTTTTCTCATTGCTGCTGAAGAATAGCTTGGGGCCTGTGATGTTAATGTTTGAAAAAAACACCCCTTATCACCTTTATCTTCCAGTATTCTGCAAGTGGGCTGGTGATGGTGAGGGGTTCATGCTGCAAAATCATCTGCTGGCACATCTGACTCCTGTGGCAGGCAGTGCACAAAGCAGATGTCTGATCCCAGATATCAAGGAAATCTGGATGCTGCAAACTGGCAGCTGCCACTGTAACTGTTTGAGGAAGCAGGAGGCAGTTCCTCACCACTCTTCTGGTTTCTCAGGGCTCACATTAGGGCCTCTCCAAAGACTGCTGATGCCAGCACAAGGGACAGGATCCCTACCTTTTTTTTAAAGCGAGGGAGCTGCTGCATGAAAAGGCTTCTATTGTCAGCCCCTCCATTAGGCTGCCGAGCATTCTCCAACACAAAAAGACTTCTGTTCACTTCCACTGCACTGAATTAGCAACCGCAGGCAAACCCGGTGCCTGATGTGAGCAGGGCCTGGTGGGCACTGCTGCTGCTGCTCCAGCAGGGTCAGGGACAGCTTTCAGACCACTGAGGGGGCAGTGCCAGCTGTGCTGTGATGCATCACAGTGAGCCTGGCTACAGCGAATATCTTGCTTGTCCCAGGCTATGAATCCCAATGGGCACGGACAACTCCGTTATGAAAGTGCCTGTGGAAGGAAATGAAAAATAGAATTTCTCTGTGCTGAGAAGGAGTGGCGATGGTATCTGCCAGGCATTGGTGTCCAGTTGACCACTCATGCTTTAGAGTTTCCTGCTTAGCAGAGGTCATGCCAGGCTGTGAAGTTTTGGCCTAAATCCCCAGAGACAGCTGCTCTGAAAGATCAGATCTCCACCCCTCATTGCTGCCACAGGAGTTATGGAGTGTCATGTCCTTCAAAGTCACAGAAAGGTATAAGGGAAGAAATATTTTCTTCTCAGGACAGAGAGGAATCCTGTGTGATTAAACATAATATGTAATCCTTAGGATCAGGAAATGAAGCCTTCATAGATCCTGCCCTGGCTTTAGCTTGCATGAAAGATTAGACAGAAAAATGCCACATATCCTTGCTCCCTTGGCTGTAGCAGATACAGCCAGAGTTGAGGTTTAAAAACTGACCCTAAAATGAGACCCAGGGAATGCACTCTTTAACTCAGTGTTTGTACAAAATAGATGTTCGCTTGTGAAAGGCTCCACTTCTTTCAACCTTTCCCAGAGCTCTTGGGAGCCCAAGGCATAGGAAGAAAACCCATCATTGATAATAGAGCTGGAGCTGAGTTAATCTCATCTCAAATGTCATTGGTGACTGCCTTCAGGAACTTTTGAGGAAGCTTAAAATTGTGAAGCATGACTCCAGCATAGGTCTATTGTACAGGAAGTATTTGACCAGTGACAGGACCCCAGGGAGCAGCTGGAGCTGTGTCAGGAGATGTTTGGCTAAATATTAGGAAAAGGTTCTTCACCCAGAGGGTGGTCAGGCACTGAACAGGCTCCCCAGGGCAGTGGTCATGGACCCCAAGCCTGCCAGAGCACAAGGAATGCTTGGAAAATGCTCTCAGGCACATGGTGGGATTCTTAGAGTGGTCTTGTGCAGAGCCAGGAGTTGGACTTGATGATCCCTATGTGTCCCTTCCAACTCAGAATATTCTCTGAACTAGTCAGAATTGGGAGTTATCATTGGAAGTTAAAATGAGGTGAACTGTAATTTGCTTTCCAAAAAACTCTGGTAATCAAAGGAACAATGTCCAGAGGCCTTTGAAACTAGATTGCTAAGGCAGAAAATTTCTGTAACTCATTTGTGTACTTCCAAAACCTTGAGTGAATCCCTCATCCAGTGGCAGCAGAGAGAGCATCCAAGGCAGTGCCAGGAACCCTGAAAGATATTGGTAGCCATCAGTACCAACTGAGTACACCTGAGAGGTGGAAAAAAAACTTTCCAAATGTTGTTTGTTTTAAGTAAGAGAAAGTTTGTGTCCACTCATTCACACAGCTGAACTGGAAATAGAGTTCCCATCTTTCCATTTTTAGCCAGCCACTGTCTAAATAATAAAAAACCCCAACAAATAAATGATTCCAGGTTTCTTGGTCAACTGAAATTAGGAAAAGAACAACGGGAGCAGAACAAGAGCAGCTTATCCAGGACACAGCTTGTTAACATCGTAACTGGTATTCAAGCATAATATTAATTTTTCACACTTGCATTAAAAAAAATCCCACCGAAAAAAAATCAAACCCCAGTGAAGAATGATTCCTGCTGATAAGAAAATCACTGTGCTTAAATTCATTAATAGAATAGGCTGTGGGATACATTTCAAAGCACGGGGTGAGAAATAAGCTCCCAAATCCCATTAAGAAATAACAGGATTTATGTGCATTCCTCCCATATATTAACTTTCCCCTCTGGAAACGTCTTGTGCTGAGCTGGTGCCATTTTTCAGGCAGGTGCAGTGTTTTGCAGTTCCCACAGACTCACCAGATAATCTGCCAGCCTGAAAGCCATTCCCCATTCTCCGTCAAGAATGGGGATTTTCCGAGGCCCGGCTGAATGAGGAGTTTGGCTGACAAATGCCGCGGCCGGGCGTTGTAGCGGGGCTCAGCCGCATTCTGCAGCGATGCCGTAAGCAGCTCCGGCCCGGCCGCATCCACCGCTCCGACGCTTTCAACCCCGGCCAGCAGAGGTCCGACAGGTCCCGGGGCTTAACAGCCGCTGTCGGGAGTGGGCATTTTCTGAACAGGACATGCAGAGGTACCATTTGTGAGCTGAGGTCTTCGGGGAATTGGTTTGTAGGATCAGCAGGGTCTGAAAATTTCCCAATACCCGTGGAGAACTGCTGACCCCCTGAGAAGGAGCATTCACTGTAGCCGTATGGAAGTTTTTACCTTGGTTTTCTGTTGAGCTTGTATTTATTTTCTCTATCATGGTAGTGGCAGCAGGATAAAGGTAAAAGCGACAACCCATTTAATGCTGCTTATGAGTGTAATAAAGAAATCTGCTCCCAGGTGGTTGGAATCTATGGTTGTGATACAGTCACGAGATGTAAGTATAAAACCTCAGCTGTGGGGATGGGTGAAAAGTGAAGCAAGAGTCTGCAAATGTGGCAGGGAGTTTACTACCTCATACAAGAATGATGTTGCTTGAGATTTATGCATCATTTAATACTGGATTTTAAGATGTTTACAATGGCACATAATTGCTGGAATAATCGTGCCCTTGAAAACTTGCAGCAGCGACGGATCCATTATTGCTTTCTTTTTAAATTTTTCTGTAAAAATATGTGTTCTTTAAAGGTATGCTGCACTTACAAAAGTGGATTGGTCCCCAGTGTCAGACCTCATGTTTTCATATATTGATTGATGACTGGTTTTGCCAGTGGACTGAGATAGACCCACATTTCTCAAATGCAGTCTCATAGAAACTGGGAAATGAGCTGATGGAATCCAGACCAAAGATCTGGCTGTTTTCCAGGGGCAAATACATGGCAAGACACATTCCCAGTTTCAAGAGAGAGGCTTGAAACGGAGAAAGAAATGTGAAACATTTGGACAGCAAGGGGTGGGGTCATGGGGGGAATCTTCATTTTCTCAATGGTCCCTTTCCCCTCCCTCCTGTGCTGCTCCGTTTGGTGTTTGCTTAAAAGCAGTTGCCAGTGTTTGTTGAATAGTGTCAGCACAGAAGGGATGCAGCCACTGACCTGACTAAAAGGCAACAGCAAAAGGTTAGCAGAATTAGTCTTGTACTGCAGACTTGTATTAATAGTTGTATTGTGGGGTTGTTGGCACAAACTCTGCAATTAAATAAGTTGTTGGCACTCTTCCCTAGGTTAAATTACTATGGCTGTTCCCCCTGCTTGCAAGTCAAAGAATACAACACTTTTGGGGAGGCAAGTTCAAACATTTTTGTTCTTTGGGGATTCTGAACATTTCTGGTCTCAAGCTAAGAGGTTTCTGCTGGCTTTCCAAGCAGACCTCTGTTGTTGTTCTGTCTCTGCAAACAGCCTGTGCAAACTAAAGCTGGAATAACCAAGCAGGGAAGGAGGTGGGTGAGGGAAAGACACCACAAAAGACTGATGGAGGAACAAATGCCCTTAGAAGAGGTCCTTGCTTTCTCTCCTGCCCAGATCCACAGATGTTTCTTAGCACAGGGCTATTGTTGGAGAGGATTAGTTTTCCATCACAGCTTCATCGGGGGCAACTTGCCCTTTTTGCTGGGCCAAAAACACAGCCACAGGCATGGGAGGGGAGGGACTCCCTGCTTCTCCTTGCCCATAAGTGCAGAGCAGCCTCTTTTTCCAGCCCAAGGCCCTCTTCCCGCTCCTCCTTTAGTCAGGGGCAGTTGGGCTCCCCAGGGGTCCCCATACTCCTCTGTGCCATTCTGCAGGGGCCAGTCTCAGCAGTACACCTCCACAGTTGGAAAAACTTTGGATTTCCAATCTATTGACAGTTCCTTCTACTTTGGGAACAGAAGTTCTTGCACTTCTTTCTGAGTCTGCCTCTAATGTAGCAACACATGTTGACCTGCCATCAGCACCTGTGTCTTCACTGAGGGGTACATCTAAAAATCACTCTTCCCTCCATGTAGTCCAGTCCTTTGAGGTAGCAGCCTGTAAACTTCAGGCACAAGAACTGCAGGTGTTTCAGTCTTTCTTTTCCTGGGGCCAGTGTGGAAAGCCAGCAAGACTGTGGAGAGACTGTGCTCTGTATGGTCTGAGCTGAAAAAACTGTACAGAGAACACCCAAGATTTCTAAGAAATTGCTGCTATGCAAGAAAATGTCTGGGCACAACCTTAATCTGTGCTTTCCTTAAGACTGGCTCTTATTTAACCAAGTGTTGGACATTAATTATGAACTGCAGTTAGAGGTTTCCTTGCCCACCAGGGACATGGGCTTTTTCTGGCTTATATCAATGTTTGATGGAGATTGATGGAGAGTGAGCCACCAATACACTAACAGAAGCTGAGGGTTTGGAGGAAGGAGTAAGCAGGAACAAAAGTGCGCTTGAGTGACTCAGTGTCTCTAGGATTTGTTATGTATCTCATCAGCTGCTGAAACAACAGGTTCCTGTGCTAGCTGGAGCTAAAGAGAACCACGGTAAGTATCTATTGTTCCATAGGTTTTATTCTTCTCAGGTTGGGATCTTGTCAGCTCTCATTAGCTTAACAGGTTGGACTGTGTCACCATTTGGATGGGAAACTTTGCAAGGCAAAGAGAAATGACACAAAGTGGCTCAGTCTGTGGTCCTGCTCCCACTGAGTCAGTGCAGAATCACTGACCCCTTGGGGCTTGGGGGGAGAGGATGTGATAGCGCTGCTCTCTGAGACCTTCTGCCTTTGGTGATGAGATATTATAGAAGCTCAGGCCATGGCACATTGTACTAGGGAAAAAATGTGATGCCACAAGCTAAATTCTGGTCAGGATAAATCACATGCCAACAACAGCATTATCATCTTGATTTTTCCTGAGTCACATTAAGCCCTCTTTGTAATTCACGGAGGGTTGTAGTCTGCCCCTGTACTTTTGGTGACCAGTTGTAGACCAAGCACAATCCTCAGTCAAATGTCTTCAGCATTCCAGAGTGAGTCTGCTTCTCTTTACAGTAATTTGAAAATGGGGGTAGTATCCTGCCATTTCCAATAAAAGCATTATTTTCTATCATGCCTGTGGCTGTGGCATTCCCCAATGACTGGAAGGGAGCAGATCAATCCAGTGGCAATTGGAGCTGAGTTGGCACCCTGCACCCCTGTGGGATGTCACTGGCCAGCTTTACAGCAATACCTAGGGGGGAAAAAAAAAAGAGAAATAAAAAAACCAAGATGGCTAAAAGGAAAGTGTGGTTGTCTCATAGCTACTTAACAGGCAACCCTGAGATCCCTCTGGCAAGAGCAACTGAAGCTGAATTTATCATTGTTTGGCTTGTGTCACCCAGCTGGTCGGGTCAGAGAGCTTCTCTGACCTGAGTCTGCGAGTGATGGACAGGTCTGTAGCGGGCATTATCACAACATAATCACATGGAGTGAAAGGAAAACCCTGTGTGCCTTTCTCAACTTCTTCTCTCCCTGTTCTCCAAATCTTTAGGATAATACATCTTTTCTTATTTTACTCTGAATCCATTAATGCTTCTGTTGTGTAATAAGGTTTTCACAGCAAAATATGGCCTGGAGAGTAGTAAATGGAATTCTTCCAAGGATCCCCAAAGATCTGCAAAGATTCTGTTGCACTGCTAAGGGAAGCATTAATCATGGTCAGAAATATTTTGCTGCTGGGTTGTAGTGTGCTTTCTGATTTCCTCTGTCCCTCAGGCACTAGTGGAAATTCCATCTGATAAGAAGGTGTGGGTTTGTATTTTTTTTTGCTGCTTTAAGTTAGCTAAATTGGTTTTGGAATGGAACAGAGGGTCTGTAACTTCTTAGTGGTATTACTGCTCTTGCCAAAACTAACAGCAGCTAGGAAGAAAAATGCTGGAAGCCCAAAGACTCTGGTCAGGAGGAGAACAGAGGATGAATTTTGTTGGCCTGGGGGCTTGTGAAATTCCTTTTCGCTTTTTGTACATCTGGATAAATGTGTATTGCTGGCTTGGGGGCAGTGTAGGAGGAAATCTGCATTTGGAGCAGGCAGGTTGTTCACTTGGATGTACAGTTTTTATTTACTCACAGCATACTGACCATGGCATGAATACAAATTTTTAATACATGGAAAGCTTAAAGAACATAGAACTATGTAATATGCTTGGTTTGGTGGCCTGTATAAAGAGACTGGTTCTTGTGGACCCTGAAACAAAATCATGGCAACATGGAAAGAATAGAAAAAAATGAGGGACTGGTGCTGAACTGACAAGTTTTGTTTGACCCTGTGTAATAAATGCAGGTGAACTTTGAAATTAAAATGATTGCCAAGATCAAACCCGAAGTATTCTGCTTTAAAAATGTCAAAGTTAAAGACTTCAACCCTTTGAAGTTATTCCTTCTTCCATGCCTTTTAGGGATCAACACCCCTTACTGCATTTAACCTGCATGTGGAAGCAGCCTTGTTCTTGCCACTGGAATCACTATAGCTAAATATGGATGCCCCACTCTTGTCTTTTAAATTAAAGCTCTGCTTGAATGTGGAGTAATTTAGCTCTCATTCCACCTATGAATGACATTCTTTATTATCTTTGGGGCTTATTTTGACCTTTTGTCTTCTGGTGAAGTGGAGCTGAACCTTGCTAGAATCCCCCACTAAGACCTGTTCTTAATAGTACAAGGGCTATCTTAAGAAAACTTAGGTAGTGAGGCAGAATTTTCATTACACATTAATTTAAACTGAAAAATTGTAACTTTTTGATTTAAAAATAGTGACCTTCAGGCTGTTTACTTTTTAATGAATATCTTATCAGAATCAGTGTGTGTTGGGAAGTGTTTTCACTATTAACATGACACCGATTGGATTTAATCACCTAAGTCACATAGGCATTGGAACAGTTGTTGAGCAGTCTTTAAAGCAAAGTAGATGAGAACTGGATTTGCAGGAACACTCAGTGTCCAGGGAGGTTTCCCTGGTCCTTATTTGGATACTCATAAGAAATCTGGCTTTCTCACTCAAGTTCCTTGTTGGCAACCGCTCTTATTTATTCACACCCAGAGCTCTTACCCATGATGCTCATCCACCCAGAGGGGATACTGTGGCCCCTTGCCCATGAATGCTGCAGTGCAGAGAAGCAGGGAAAGACATGCTGTGATGACCATCATGCATGGTCAGGGGGACTGGAGTTCCCTCTGCCTGATCTAAAAAGCTTGGGTCTAAGCAGAAGCTTGTGCAGAACTGGGTAAGGCCAGGAAGGAGGTATTATGTGCTCAGCATCTGTGCTTAACCTCCCCACACAGCCTCAGCTGCTCAAACTTTGTTATTTCAACTATTCCAAATAACTTGTGAGATTTGTCTCTAAGTCTAGTGATAGCACTAATCCAGGCAAAGAGGTTTTGGTAGTGTAAGGCCTTGTCAGTGGAGCAACTTGTGAGAGTGAAGCAGCTTTTCTTAAAGCTGGTGTATGCACACCTATCCGGTAGTTGTGTGCTGTGTGAGCAACTGGCTTTGTGCATCCTGGAAGTGTCTAAGGCTGGGCTGGATAGGACTTGGAGCAACCTGGGATAGTGGAAGGTGTCCCTGCCCATGACAGGGGGTTGAAACTACATGGTCTTTATGATTCTTTCCAACCCAAACTACTCAGTGATTCTAAAATAGACACACTCCTGTGGGCTCCATTTGTATGGGTACCATAGGTTTGGGTTACAGTGACCCAGGCATGCAAATGTGCCTGTAGCTCGCCACACCTTGCTGGACTTTACTGGCCTGGTGGAGCATGCTGGGGAGATGGGAGCTACCTGTGTGCTGGTGCCCAGCAGAACCCTTGAGCAGCGATGTCAGCTGGAAGGTCAGAGATTTTGTGTTTGTGCCCACCTTTGTCCTCAGCTCAGCGTTGCTCTGGCTGTAATTCCCAGCACGTGAGCTCTCACCCTCAGGAGCAGCCTCACTCGGGGCTTGCCTTGCCTGAGGAGCCCGGTGGCTCTGCCCTGGCCGGGCCAGCCCCAGGGTTAGCTGAGGACAGCTGCTGAGCGAGGGCGCCGGCTCCGCGCAGCCTCACGCGTCCCCTGCCACGGCACATGGGAACAGGCGGGACGCGTTTGAGGGAGCCCGGGATGGGTGCGTGTGCGTGCTAATGAGGCTCAGAGTGCTGCCAGCCGGGCCTCTCCAAGGGCACTTTGCGCATGAGTGCACCAAGAATGCACCAGCTATTCAACGGTAATAAGTTTTTATAAGCACACGTTTCTGACCATGTCAAATTTTGTGCCCATTCAGCTGCTAAAATCCATGGAATTTGACACTGGGGAAACAATCACATTTGAGAAGAGCTTGTACAAAGGGGAACTCACATTGTTTCCCAGCTAGAGCCTGAGCAGTTGATTGGCTTTTCTAACACAATATCACACATTTATTCCTTAAGCAAGATTAAAACTTTAGAAGAAGAAAGATTAGTCAGCAAGATTAGAATAGAAAACATTCTTGGAGAGTTATATTTTCCATAAAGAATCATCTGCTCTCCACAACTGCAAAAGTAAAAGGACATTTTTTTCTTCCACAGTTTTGGGTAGCAGAAGTCTACAAACATGCAGATGGGACCTAGTCCATTCTCAGCTCAGAAGTCTCATTATTTTCTCTAATATTACCTATGTGGGTAAAGTAAAAAACCCTCGGGGGTGTGATTAAGATGAACATCCAGGAAATAATCATGTTCCTAGAGGTGTTGGTGTCCCAATACCTAGAAAACAGCAGCAGATGCTGATGTGCCAGAGGGGTTTTCACACTGAAATGAGGGGAATGCGATATATTCTCCATTATAAAAAAACCACAGAATCTAAATCATGGACAATCACTGGTGAGAGAGACTCAGTAAGCATCAAAGAGTGACAGCCATCTCCACTGCACTAGCAACAAGGTGTCATCCTTGTTAAAGACAAAGAAGGCTCTTAGGTTGGCTCTCTTTGCCTTCCTGGATGAAGTGTTGAAGTACAGGAGATGAAATCTTATTTCCCACACTGCTGGTCTGATATCAGTTTACCACAATAACTGCTCTCTGGAAAAATAAACATTAGCTCAGCAGAAGGCAAACTGCAAAACACAAAGAAATGGAATATGAAGGAAGTAGTGAACAGTCACTTGAGCTTGCACAGGAGCACTTAACTTTCTCACCCCAAGGGCTTGAGCAAGGTGAGAGGAGTTCCTGGGACTCATTAATCACAGATCCATTGTTCATTGGAAGCTTTTGCTGTGGGGTGATCGATACTTCAAAACCTGTGTGGGAACTGACGGGAGATTAGGAACAAATAATAAAAGTGAAACCAGCTTACAGGTCCTTTCTCCTGATCCTTTCTGCGCTGTGGCTTTGGGCAGTTTAATTCCTGGGCAGCAAGGAAAGCAGTGTGGTTCAACAGAAGGGGCCCTGCAGCAGAACCGAGGAGCTGCTGCTTACAATCCAGTTCTAACTTGGGCCCTCACTTGTGCCCTCTTTTACCAAGCTTCTGCTCTGGGCCTGCTTGAGGCCTTCCTGCTGGCACACAGGAGGTGCAAGACAGGAGCAGACACATAACACAGTCTTAGGTGTGGGTGATGTGCCATGAGAATAAGATGGACAAAAAGGGCTTTTTGGGATGTTGCACAACAAGGGCTTTGAGCAAATACCCTTGAGTGCCTCTGTGAGGGGCGTGATGAACTGTCAGGGTGGGAATCTGCTCTTGGAATTGTCCTGTGGTAAACCTGGAAAAAGTGAGGTATCAGCAGTGTTTCTTCTGCTGCGCCCTGACGTAACAAACAGAATTTGGTTCTGGCTGTTTAAGTGTGATGGATGAACATTTATTATCTACCTGGAGAAATGGAGACATGGCGGCAAAGTCATCCAAGAACAGCCCTTAGGTGTTGGCCAATATCCCAAATCTGTGCTATGACATCAAAGAACAACATTTTTTATCTGGGCTGCTTCTCTCCCAGCAGCAGGGGAAATAACCACTCTCCTGCCCTGATACTCCTTTGCTTCACACCTCCCCTGCTTTTTCCAGGCCACAACTGGACTTGGAATTAGCTCCTGATGGGAGAAAGAGAAGTGAGTGCTGTGTCTGAGCTATGGAGAGGGGACCTTTCTGGACAGAGTGGCCAGACCTTAGGAAATAAATTATGATGGCCTTTTTTCTTTGAGTTCTAAAGAAAAACTTGTATGATGCTGAAGAGCCATGGGACCTCTTTCTTAGATCCTGGTTCAATATTGTCTTCTCTGTCATTCCCAAGAAAGCTCCCTGATTCATCAAATTCACCAGATTTAACCCATGGAGCAATGATTTCCAGAGGCCAGTGCTTTAGGTGATGTAAATAAACACATTTGTCATACTGGAACAACACCAGGATCTCAGCTGAGAAATTGCCCTGTGTTTTTCTTTCATTGGAGTGAATAATGTGTCCCTAAAATACAAAATTAATTACTTAGGCATATTACTCTGTCACAAGGAAAAGACTCAGGAATTCAGGTAGGCAGGGTTAGGCACAAAACTCAGGCACAGTGTTCAGCATCTTGGAGCAGAATTTCATGTACTGCTTCAGCAGGAGGTTCAACTTTTGAACTGACATTTTGAAGAGGAGGAGGAGACAAGGAAAAAAATGCAGAAAAACTTAAAAAATGCATCAGGTTATTCAGTCCTTGTGCTGCTCAAGCAGCGAGCCACACAGGTTTTGTTAGAGCATACTCTTTCCTCGGGAAAGCACAGGGACCACTTCTCATCATCCTCCCAGAAGACAAAGAAGAAATATCTGTTGACTGACATTTGCTTCAAGATCAGCCACTTCCATGTTTGCTTGTGAGATTGGAAGGGATCACAGAAGAGTCTGATAAAGCAGCCGCGTGGATACTTGCAGTATAGGAAAAATGGTTTCAAAATTGAAAGTTTCTTAAACTCCATTACGGATGTGTTTCCACAATAGGAAAATCTATGTAATGAAGGGTATTAGACCAAAATATTTTGGACAGCTTGACTCTATATATTTAACGCTTTCGTTCCCTGTACACAGTGAACCATCTGCATTTAGTGAATCCTGTGCCCAACTTCTAAACCTTCTGCTGAGGTAATGGAGCTGGACAATGCCAGACCACTAGATATTAAAACTTGGTCTGTGTTTTTGGATTGATAAGGGAAATGCTGTGTTAACTACTTTAATGCATTTTCCTATCGCATTATGTTATCTGTGTGCATTTATTTATTCATTGTCAATCAAACTGTCAAACTCTGGTTTCAAAAATAGTATTTTAAAATCTGCAAAGGATTGTATTGAGGTGTCATGCTTCAGTACTTAACTCCACATAGATTTCACCTGTGTGCATTTGAGGACCTCATCATTGATTTCTTCCTGAATGAAATAAGCTTCTATGGGACTATGAGGTACAAACAGACACCTAAACATATTGTGAGCATTTCAGCAAAAGCCCTTGCTTGAAACAGTAGTTTTTAAAGCAAAACATAGGGCTGCAGTTTTGCCAGTGTTTCACTTTTTATTGGGCTAGGGAGAAGCCATATTTGGAGTTGCACTAAACCTGCAGGTTCTCTGGCTATGTTTCAGTCTGCCTTCCAGTCAAACTGGCATTTGTCTCCTAGTTCCAGAAATGTTACTGTGATGATGATGTGTGAAATGGAAACAAGACAATTAACGTTTCAGACACGCCAAGCTGGCACTGAAACCAACTTACTTGAACTCCAAGGGAACAAATCTGACGTGGAGCCCATTCAGTGTAAACTGAATGGGGTTTATATGGGGTTTATATGTTTTATCAAGCAGTCTCAAAAGAGCAGCACGCCTTTATTTTCTGATCACAGTGGGTTAACGACTGCTTGTTAGTCCCAAGGTGTTCTCGCCTTCCTCACATCCATTCCCTTGGAAAAAGGAATGGGGTTTGCCCTTATTACTCAGATTAAGAGTTTTGACCATGAAGTGATGAAGCATATGCTGTGAACTATTACAGCTTCGTTGGCAAGTGGCAGGGCAAAATTGTTCAGGGACTGTGAGCATAGGAATGGATGATAAGAGCCTTTTCATTTATTAATCACTTTAATTCACATCTAAAACTCAGCCAGCTGAAAAATAACCAGCTCTGGAGAATGGGCATGTAGAGCACAACACGGTCAGCTCATAGCTTGGTCATGACATCCGTGTTTTACTACTTGTACTTTGGGGGACTGTGCCAGGATCAATGACTCTGGACAATGCTGAGAAAGTGTTCATTATATGAAGAAGTTTATTAGATTAACTGACTAGGAGACATTTTGTGGAGATCTTTGCTGGGATGCTGCCAATCCCATTTTTTAAATGGAATATTAAGTGTTTTCAGTTTAACTACAAAAATATACATCACCAGTAGCTGGATGCTGGGGGCAAAAGATTAAACTGAAAGTTGGATTTTTTATTTTTAATTTTTTCCCCCAAAAAAGAAAAGTTTCAGATTGTTTTATGCAGGAATTAATTACTCATCAACCTGTGTTATCATGCTGAATGCTCACATATTTAACACATTTTTAGCTGTATTCTAAAAGTCTTCCAAGACTTAGATCCTCTGTAATGGGGATGGAGGTGGCAATAGATACCTTGGGTAGATACTAATGCTGGGAAGCTGTAAACTCCCACAGCCTTGAAGGAGGAGAATGTTCACGGTTACAGACACCCATCAGCCACGCACAGCTGTCCTTGCACCAGGGTTACCCTTGCTTCTACTTGGAGTGGAGGGAAAAGGAGAGGATTTAAAACATTTTCGTTCATTAAAGTATGACAAAAGACCTTATTCTGCCCAGGCATGCAGCCCACAAAGCTGTTTAGGGCCTGAAAGAATCAATTGAGGCGATCCAGCGGCAGCAGGACAAAAGACCTCGGGCAGTGTAATTAGCTAAGTACTGCATGCTGCTCCTTCAGTCCCCTCTCAGTTAATCAATCAGGACAGGGATGGCTGGGTGGAAAACATCGCTGAGATCATGCACTGGCCGCAGTCACCTGGGCTCCTCTGAAAGCCATGGCTGGCTTCTGGGGTTTATATATTTTATCAATGAGTGAAACCAGCTTTCCCACAGATGGACATCCACACTTAGCAGTTGTTGTGACAAATGGTGACAATGCCAGTGGCAAGGACTCCATCACTGCTCTGCACAGTTTAGCTCTGAAGACAAACAGAGTTACATCTTCAATTTAATAGGGATCTCTAGGATCCAACAGGAACAGTCAGGAGGCCACCACGATCACTATGCTCTTTTTGTACTTGGTATTTTGGCTCTCCATGCAATGAAGGCATTAATCTTGACCTCAGTAAGGGCCAGAATGCAGGAGAGAATCAAACTGCGCAGGCTTTGTCCAAATGTGGGGGTCTGTCCTGTCAGCAAAAGGGAGATTCAACTAAAAGAGTCAGCTGGCTCTGTTCCTAATTCAACTTGAGGAACAGATGTTGGGATTTTACTGGAATTGGTGCTCCGTGCAGCTTTTCAAAGAGCCAGCACTGTACATTTTTAATTATTATGTTGGCAAGGGTGAGAGCAAACAGCAGCAGTTCAATATCAGTGTTCCCCAAAGTCTCTGCTGGGACAGCTGGAAACTCACACTTGCAGCCTTAAGGTTTGTTGTCCTATTTCCCTGTGGAAATCTCGTGCCAGGCCCTTTGAACGTGAGCTGGTCTTCAAAGCTCATCCAAGCTTTTCCCAAGTTCACCACGATCTGCTTTGATACAGACAAGGCAGTGCTTCGTTTTCACCAACTCACATCAAGACACTTCCTCAGAGAGAAACTGTATCTTTGAAAATTTGGAAGCCTGGAGGAAGGGTTGCTGCTGGCCATCTGTAGCCATAACAAATGAAATATACATTCCAAGCCCTCTTACAGAGGGACTTTTCCCCTGAAAAATCCTTCTGTGTTGCAATAATGAGCGACACAGGGACCCCAGGCAGTGCAAAGGAGTAGTCTTTATTCCCAAACCCCAGCCTTTTTAAGCTGTTAGCCGTTTATCAGTTCATGTAGTTTTAAGGCACAACAAGCCCAAATCAAACAACCACCATACACCATGATGGGGACATGCAGCAGTCCCCATGAAATGGAAAAGGCATATACTGAATTTAGCAATGCACGGTCAAGTCCCTGGAAAGATATTAATTAAACTAATTCCAAACAGAGCAGTGTCTGTCACAGTATTTCTGCTTTGAGGTTTCCAGTGTACTTTTTGTTCTTTCCTCTTGGAACTTTTACGCAATCTTGAAGTTTTCTGCAGCTTGTTTGTCTCAAAGCTGTTGTTGCAAAATTGTTTGCCAGAAAGGACATTGTCATCATTCACAGGACCTATTTTAAATTCCACCAAGGCTCCTTAAGTGAGAATGTTATCCCAGAGAACTGTACATCCCAGGGATGCTGTGGAGCAACTTGGAGCTGAAACAATTGACCACATTCACTGAAGTGGCAGGAATACCATGGGGAAATAGTGTAGTTACCTTCACGGGAATTTGGCCAGTGTCCCAGCTACCACTAATGCCTCTACTCTTGCAGGAATGTCCCGGGATTTTCATTAATGTATAATTCAGCTTATAAAAACATGTGCCTGCTGCCTTATCCCCTGGAGCTACGGCAATTAAAGAAATGCTGTTTGGCCTCTGTTTAGTGGATGGCTTTAGCAAGCACATTCCCTTCCTTTCTAGTTATTCCTGCTCCTCTCCTTCCTCCTCTCACCCCAGGATGCAAGGGTAAAGTTTCCAGTGCATTGGTAAACAGCATGAAGCAGGAATATGATTTTTCAAGGCTTAAGGCGGAAGCTAAGAAAACAGCAAATGCCATGCACTGTTTGGATATGAAGGGCTCCTTGTACCCGGATTCATCATCACCACAACGTGATGATGTGTCTGTAACAATAGCTCCAGAACCTGGCACTACATGCAAGAAGAGAGGAGGCCAGCCAGCCAAATGGCCTTCTCATGATGCAGGAGTTAGGGCTCATTTTGTGTCAGATATAAAACTGGAGTATGGAATCTTTGTAATCCAATTCTTTCCTGACATTGAGGGCCTTTCGCTGCCGAGAGCCAAACACATCATTTCATATCACCCTTATTAACTGGGAATCTCAGAGCTGTTTGTCCTGTCAGTTTATTTTCAATGACATTTTTGGAAACAGAAAAGCAGCAAAAATTAAAAATAAACATTAAAAAATGGAGAGAACTGTGAGAAACCAGGAAATGGGACCAAGGGGAGGAGAAGGCAGGAAGGGAATGTGTGTGTTCAGTTTGTGTTTGCAATGCTTGTGTGGGACTTGTTGCTGGCACAATATGGTAAAACAACAATTTGAAACCCTTCCTCTAGAAAGGCATTTAGATGTCATCCTGGAGATGCAGGGCAAGGTGTAAACCCAAAGCACACAGAAAGGAGGAAGACAGCGGGCAATGTGTCTGGTGTTTTTACAGGTCTGTTTACCTCATCCATCTCCAGGGCACCTGACAGCTCTGGAAACTTGGAGCTGCCTCACTCTGAAGTGCAGCTGAATTCATCTGTGTGTCTACTGCAGCTAAAAATAGTTTTGCCAAGAAGTGTAATGGTGCTTGGTAAATGAAGAAACTTGGAAATGCAGGTATAAATTCCCCTCCCTAAAATGTCTGGATAAGACAGTTCCAAGTAGGATGTGGCTACTTCAGAGAATTCAGACAAAGAGACAAATAGGTGCTGCGTGTGACTGTGAGAGTGGCTTTAGGAAGCACCTGTCCCTGTCACCCACATCTGAAGGGATTGTTTTAAAGGCAGAAGAGAAATGTCTTTCTTCTCTCACCCTGGCAGTTTTTGCATGATTATGTCTGTGTCTGCAGTATAAAATTAACAAGAAAGTTCCTGGAATGCTCTGAAATGCCTTGTTAATCACTAGCTAAGCCTGCTCTTATCATCTTAGTTTCCAGATTGCTCCAGCATTCTCTTGAGCTGGTGAAAAATCCTCCCATGCAGGTTAAAAACATTTTTGCTGACACGTGGACAGGGAATTTCAGGGGCTTTTGGGTAGTAGTTAAAGAACTGACTCAGAGTACAAACAAAATTAATTCTGTGCTTATTAACATGAATGTTAGATAATTTTTAGCAGCATAAGGTGCTTTCAGGACAAGGTCTTAGGGAATGTGCTCTGAGCCACAAGGTGAACAATACTATCAGGAAAAAGCGACCTCAGAGATGATGTCTGGCAGAGTGAGAAGCACTGAAAGATATCAGCCAGACAAACTGAAAGGGTCAGTCAGGACCCTTTTTCTCTCATTTTGTACGTTGACAGAAGACTGCAGCATTTCCTGATGAGCCTGTCTGTGTTCTCAGAATTTAAATTGAGGAATAAGGTAAATACCACTTCTTAAACAGTTTATTCTTGCTTTCTCACACAATAAAATTTATTCATCTGCCTTTGAACCTTTCAGATATTTTCTGTGGCTTAAGTGCAGCGCTTCTCTATTTTCACAACACCAGTAATAATTGAAAAATTATTTCCACTGAAAAATGAGTTCCATGGAAAAGCAGTTGTCCCCTGAATGTGGAGCAGCCCGCAGGGTGGCAGCAGAGGACAGGGATAGTGAATGCAGGGATGAAGCAGCCAGGGCTGAGTATCTCCCTCATAGAGTGATCCTACGTGTTGTTCCATCTCTCTCCTGCTATCAGGAAGACCAGGAAGCATTTCAAGACATCTACACGGCCAGAGCAAGAACAGGCACTTCAGTTCCCGTGCTCTTTTGCATTTGGATAGCCTGCTACACTCAAATGCCCTTTTTATAAAACTGGCTGCTGCACTTGGATTTGTGGAGCTGACCATCCCCGAAGATCTCAGAGGACGAGTCTTCCTTGGAGACAAAAGAAACTGGGAAGAAGGTGGCAGGGAGGAGGGGTGACAAACTGATCTGTAGGCAAGGAAAAGGAATCTCCCGGGCTGTGAGCCTGGCATTTTTCATGGACACTAAATTCACTTGAGAAGAACATTTAATAATTACAGAAGGCTGGGGGAATGAAGAAAAGGCTTGCCAAGAGTTATGTGATGACAATTGCTTGGACCGTGAAATTCCTCTTTTGTCCCGGCACCGTCGCTCTGAGCCGCGCGCTGTTGCCGTCCATTCTCTGGTCCAAGGGGATCTCTGGCTGCAGCATTGTGCAGGGGGTGTGACCTGGCACTGAGTCAAGATGCTTGGGTGAACCAGCTCAGCTCCTTCTGGAAAGTCTCTTAGCTTTTCCTTCTCATCCCTAAGGATGCCAGTGGTACTCTCCTGCCCTGAAGCACAGCTCTCTGAATGTTGAACTGAGTTTTATTTGCTTTTGGCTGCTCTAAGCTTTGATCCTAAAAGAGTGACTAAAAATTTTGATGTCTGCTTCTCACTAAAATGAGAGACAGGTGCATACCTAAATCCCTTGAGCAACTATTGAATCCTGGCAAGAGCTCCAGTCGGTTAATCAAGCACACCTCTGCTGCATCATCTGGTTTTATTTCCTCTCAGATATAGACTGATTAGTGGTTAATGGTTTGTATTACTGGGCTCAGGGAGGAAGACCATGATAAAGAAGGGCAGAAGATAAAAAGGGAAATGATAGCATCAGGAGGGAGAGGACAGCCGCAGCAAATAGGAGAATTAAAGCTGTGGAGACAAGCGGGAAACCAGAAATAATAATGGAAGGACATCCAGGAGCAGTTCCTCATGCTTGTAGGAAAGGGACTATTGCTGTGAGAGAAAATGACCTCACTCAGAGCAGGGAGTGCAGCTCCAGAACTGCTTTGTGGTGCTTTCTGTGACCCTGGAAAAGTTATATAAACATGGCTCCTGTTTTTATTCCTCTCTAATTTAGGAACAATACTTTCTGCTGTCTCCCCATGGTGTTGAAAGGTCAAATTAGTTAATGGAAGGAAAGTTCTTGAGGATGATTACTGCTGTTTTCATTACTGTTGTTATTGCTATTTATAATAGGTATAATGGAAGTGTTAATATTGGAGAAGGGAAATAAGGGAAAGAGAAGTGGCAAACATCAAAAGCAGTAACTGGCCATGCTGGGGCCAAGGATCTGTCTACAGGAAAGATAAGTATTACCTGTTCCAATAGCCAGAAAATCTCATAGCTTTAGATTCACCTAATTTATGGAATTACCTGATTGCAGGGTGGATTTTCTTGACATTTCTGCTTTGAATTCATGTGAGCAATATGCCAAGGCCGGAAGTTCACTGCCTAATCATGTGATGAAAAAAGCCCTTGACAACTGTACTTTGAGAGCTGCTGATTGTCTGCTTTCTCCTCCAAACTGATCCCAGGTGTGTACATCTCAGCCATATTTTCATACCTGGGAATATTTTCCAGTTGCCCCAAAATGAGACAACCCCAAGGAAGTCTCCTCGCAGTTGGTCACCCTGTCAAGCCTCAGGGGGTTACAGCAATATAGGTCATAAAAGCAAGTATAAAAAAAGTAATATAAAAGTCTGGGAAAACTTGTTAAACATCCTGTAGAGAAGGGCACATTGCCATTTGTGACTTGATTTTAGAACAGCCAGGAGATTAAAGCACTGACTGAATTTCCTTCTGTGGCTGTTCCTGTGATGCCAGTGTTGGCTTTCCCAAACCTTGAAAAGTTGTCCTTGGAGTAGGGAACAAATAGAATTTTGAAGACACATCTCCAACTGGTCTGCTTTCCTAGATGGCAAGGGCAGCCAGAGGGAGGGGGCGGGAGATACAGAAGGCCATGCAGTGCACAGCAAAAGAATCCGCTAACAGCAAAAAGTAATGACGTTCCTATACTGACCCATTTGCACTCAGTGCCATAGGGGGCATTTTTGAGGTGGGCCAATTCTTGCACCTTTAATCTTTTTGGGAGTAAATGGTAGTCTGTAGCATCCCACAGTTTGAGGAATACACTGCAGCCACCAAGGGCTGTTTGGGGATGGTGTGTGTGCCTTGTACAAGTGCCTGTGGGAAGGATTAGGGAACAGCTAATGCCACTGACTGTGTATCCTAAGATTTGCAGGGTCCCCGCAGTCCCTAAACAGTACCTTACCTCAGTTTTAGTAATTACAGCTGCTTCCACAGACCCATCTCCATTTTTGAGGGATGCGTGGCACATAGTGAAGAACACTGAGCCTGTAACAACAGCCTCTTGCCTAGGCTGTAATGGGCTTGCTGTCAAAATGTTGTAGGAACTGGGTTTTTAATTACTGAAACCTTGTGAGAAATGTGAGGAAGGACTGTAAGGTTTGGGGCAGGATGGCAAAGCAGGGTGAAAAAAGGAATCCTTGGGTGTGTTTGGGGCAGAGCAGAAGATCTTTCCAGTATATTCTTTGGCAAACAGCTATTTTTAACTCTCCCTCTGCAAAGCAAATATTAACTCTCAGCCATATGCAACCACTGGCTTTGTGTGCTCTGGAGAGGGGTGGGCTGTATCAGCTACAACAGAGGAACAGGGAATGAGTTCTTGTAGCCCCTTGAGCTGATATCGGCTGATAATCACCGCAGACCAAACAGGACAAGTTAACGTGCTCCAGGCCCCAGTATTTGTGTCACCTGGTGCTGTACCCTCTGTGGCATGCTTGGAATGGATTGTTTGCAAAAACCAAACAGCAAGCAGAGAAGTAAGGCTCTCTGATTCCCAGGAGCATGGGCAGGGTGTGTTCTGCAGGCTAGGATTAGAGCTGGAAGCAGGAAGCAGAGGAAGAACAGGACAAAGTGGTCCCTCAAAGGGCAAGCACTGCTCTGCACCTGCACTGGCATTGCTGTTCTGCAGCTGACCCGGATGCACCTCAGTCCTTCCTTGCCTTGTCCAGTTGCTGTGGGCTGTAAGCAACGGGAGGGAAAGACAGGAAGAGGCATTGGTGATAGATTTATGCTGGCTGAGAACCAGCTGGCTTTGCCGTGTCCTGCAGCTGCTCTTCTCCCTGCCTGGAGGTCCAGTCCATATGCTGCCAATGTGTAGCTGAGAGCTTATTTTGGTGCTGTCTCTCTGCTTGATCATCACAGCTTTTCCACATCTGTTTTCCATCCCTTTGTTTGTCAAACCTGCCTGTTGATCCTGGAGGGCTCAGGGCAGGAATTCTCCATGATGAGGTGTTTGTACCAAGCCTCTAGAAAGCAGGACCTGACGTGGCTTGAGGCATTACCCACAGCAAACACAGATTAGCTCCTTGTCTTGTATATGTCAAGAGGGGTGGAGAAAAATTTTTGTTAGTTTTGCCTCTTGTTACAGAAAAGATCCTGGACGCTTCTTGAAGGCCTGAATCAAGCTGCAGCACAGGCCCATCTTTCTTTGTGCATTAGTTGAAAGAAGACTTGATTTTCCCTGCCCCTTCCTCTTTAAATGTAGAAATCTCTGTGGGAGCCTAACAGTTTTGTGCTTAAGAAGGTGGAAAATTATCTTAAGAGCTAAGCCTTTTTTCCTCCACTGGCTTAGGAATTTAGAGTCACCAAGAGGAGTCAGATGCAAACTCATCCAGGCATGTCTCCTTATCTCTTGGAGCTGAAGCCAGCAATCTGTTTTCCATTCACTTCTTGCCACTTTTTGCTGAGGGGCTGGCTGCTGAGATTAACCTTGTTCCCAGGACAGGAAACAATCACACAGGAAATGGAAAGGTGTGGAAGTGTTGGAGCCTGCAGGGCAGTCCTAGGAATGACCTTGAATCCTCACCACTTGTCAGTAACTTGCATCTCTCCTGCACAGATCCCATTGTCATATCTGCAGCTGGATTGCAGCTTTGGTGCCCACAGTCACTGTACCATCTGTACCACCTGTACTCACATCCTGGGTGTTCATTAACATGTTCACGCTGAGTGTGGGAGAAAATGCCTTCTTTAGCCTGTGCTAAAGAACAGATTTACTATTGGAAAGGTTTCAGATCACTGCTAACCCTTCAAAACTCTGAAGTTTTAATGTTCTCCCACTGAATAAAGTTTAGCCTCTCAAGGCGAAGTCATTCAATATGAACCTTGTATGATTACCTGGAATAAATCAGTCTGCACACTACTATGCTTTGTACTTGGGAGCAGAAGTGTTATTGTAGAACAATGCAGAACACTACGAGAAAAATGCCTTCCTTACGTAGCTGCAGCATAAAACAATAACTAATTTGGAAACTCTTTCCTTAGCTTGGAGTAAATGGCAATAGCTGAATTCTCTTGAGATGTATGTATGCACCAGGGATGGGGAAATCCAGCAGAGACATGGCTCCAGAGGGAGACCTTTGGCTTAACTATTTCTTGATTGAATTGTTTTAACTGCTCTGCCACGCTGACACAGAGGTAGGGGACAATGGGGAGGAATTTCTGTCTGCTGCATGTCACTGGCCCCCAGTTGTGACAGCGCATTAAGGTTGAACGAAGGGAGCAGCATATCCTCTGGAGACATTCAGCAGCTCTGCAACTTTGTTTTTAGGTTTGAGAACCATCTCTGAACTCCACAGGGGATTAAAAATCTCCAATACAAAGCCCACATCAATTCAGCAACTCAGCAAGTTTTCTGAGCAAGCCAAAATATGCGTGCCCTGCTCTGCACTGGGTGCAATGCACGACTGGTCTGGTGTGGCTCTGCCACACCTCATAGTGGAAAGGTAAATGAAACATCCCAGTCTTCCCAGTTTGAAGCTCCAGCCTGGGCTCTGAAAAGTGACTAAAGCCTTGGCTGTTGAATTTGCAGTAAATACAGTCAGATTTTCTGGTTTAACCCTTTCCCTCACATCGCGCTGGTGCTAATGACCTTGCGAAGAGATGAACCCCAGATGGAACGGAAATGCATCTTTCCACTGGAAAGAATGGAAATGGTTCCAGTAAAATAGTTGAAAATAAGATATCTAAAGCAGAGAACATTTTTCTGTAATTCTGCTCCTGAAAAAGTCAGGGGCTCCATGCATCAGAGAAAGCTCCCTCTCTCTATTCCTTCATGGGGCAAAGTTGCTTCCTCTTTCACCCTGTCAGTTCCTATAAAATCTATTTTAGCAGCTCAGGAATTCTGAACAGCCACCTCCAGCAGCTCATATGTGATGCTTCTCTTCCCATCATTATAATACCTGACATGAAAAGGGCAGTAGTTTGCCATTGCAATTGCTGCTGCCTCTGTCAACACCCTGCTATGCTGGCCTGCTGTTTTTTCCAGGGCATCTCCAGGTGTCCTCCAGGAATTGTCCTAACCTGCATGGCTCTGCTCTCACCTGTGCAATGGCATACAGTGTGCACACATCTTTGCTTGATTGCTCCTCTTTTTTGTTGAGAAACTTGAGAAAGTAAGTTTGCAGCCTAGGAATCACATGTACAATGCATTCACCATAGAAAGGACACAAAGATGGAATAATCCATCTTAAGAGCTGCAGAGAATGTGTTGTTACAAAAGCTCCTAGAAGAAAGGGAAGAGAGGGATAAATAAAGAAAACTTCTTTAAAATAATCAAGAAAGGCTCTCAGTTAGCCAGTGTTCTCCAAACCTACAGTAACCATAGTGAGCCAAACAAAAGGCAGTAGTAGTAAGTCTTATGTATCCTTGGTGATCTGCTTAAGCAACTTCTTGCTTTTACAGTAAGCCAAAAAAAAAAATGGGGAATGCATGGGTTTGAAGTCTCCTGCAGGATCTATTGAGTGACAAGAAGCCTCCTCTAATGCAAGAAAATGTTCTGGAATGCTCATGCAAAGCAGGACCAGAGGTGGCCTTTGGGATTTTCAGCAAAGGGCAGTGGGCATGGAAGGCTTTACTGCAGAAAAGACACGGGCAGGACTGGAGTTTGCGTCAGCCCGAGGAGACTGGGGAGGCCTTTTGAAGTGGATGCATTTTTGAAGAGGCCAGCTTGGCAGGGAGCTCCTTGTTCTCTCCTTCCAAAAGAACCTGACAGAATGGGCTAGATGGGTTTGTGGTAAACAGGGGAAAGAAAGGTGTGTGGGACATGCTGGAATCATGGAAGTTTGATGGGATTTCACAAGAAGTAGGAACCATCCTGTCGATAGGTGGTGGAACACACTCTGGATGTTCTAATTGGCATGGACTCTCCCCAGGGCTAGGGCCTGGGAGCTAGGGATTTGCAGAGACATCTGGAATAAGAGCCAAGATATGGATCATCACCACCCACAGAGTGCTCACACATTAATTAGACAGGACAGAGCAAGGTAAAACAACGGTGTCCATTTCCAGGTGGGAAATTGAGGCATGGCAAACAAGAGCCTTTATGCTATTGACATGTTTTGCTGTACAGATGCTCCTGCTGATTTCAATAAAGGGTTGTTCTCCCCTCCTGGCACTGCCTGGGCTCTGTTCATGGCACCTGTAGTAAGACCAGCCATTGAATCCAGCCCCAAAGGTTCAAGGCTAGACTGATTTTCAGGTATTTCTCCACCCCATACTTGCCAGGGTCACCTCTAATAACTTGACTTGGCAGAGCAGTTGGCCTAATTCACCCAAAAGGAAAAAAACTTCAGTCCCTGGCTGGCTCCTGCTGGCTCCTCCTGCTCCTGATGGATGAGTGGCAGTCATTACACCCACGAGGTTTGCTGGCTGCATTTCACCTTGTTTTTCCCAGCTTAAATAAACCATAAGAGGTCTTGCTGGCTATTGATTGGCTCCTTGCACTAGGTCCTGTAGCTTATGGCCATCACATTTTTGCCACAACTGATTACTGAGGCTGATTTTGCAATGTTGTGGCCGTTCCACTTGCACACTGAAAACAACAGACTGCATTGCTGGTTGTGTCCTGGCTGAGTGACAGCACTGAGATCCACTGGGGATTTAGGGAACAGTGGAAAACTCACCTTCCCATTTCTGCTCACACGGGATTCTGTTGCACAGGGTGAATCAGACTGTTCAGAGCAGGGAGCCACAGGTAGAAGTGGTCCCCACCTGGTGTTACTTGGCTGCTGTGGCCTGCATGGTGTGCACACATCTCCCATCCTTGACTCCGTGCCTCCAGCACATCCCATCCTGGACTCTGTGCACCCTCGTGCAGTGAAGCAGGTGTTCATTTAAACAGGTTACCTGCATGTTGAGGTTTGTTTGCTTTGTTAATAATTGTTACACTGTGATAGAGCTTAGTGTTTATAGTGCAGTTTGTTTTGTTTGAATCACTCAATCCTTCCCATGAAATATCACCACTCCTTAAACACAAATATTTTCAGAGGCATACAAAGAGGAAGAATGGACATGGAGCATCTGAGTTTTGCTTTGGGAGACAGGGCCTTGTTTCTGGACTTTTGATGGAACCTTATGTCTTTTTGCCTTTTTTGCTTCTCTGAGCAGTAGTACCAGATCACAGGCCTGTTGTGAATGTTTTCTTCCAGGAACTTTCAGGAATTTGTATCCAGGTAACCCCAGCCTGATAGATGACAGATGAGAATGCTAACAGGTTAGTAATAGATGAGAGAACTATGCCTACAATAAAATGTAAGTCCACACCTCCATTTATATTCTCTCTAAGTCCGTAAGTAATACAGGTTTGATGCTGCCATCAAAAGCTTCCAAAGGCAGCATCTGGGTCTGGTTTTAGGTCTTGCTTGTGGACAGTTTAAGTACACAGGAGCAAAGCAATTCACTTTCAGCCTCTGGAGTAACTTGCAGGTGACTCTACTCATGCTAACAAACTTTTCTTAAAGGCATCCTTTGCTCTGGCACTGTGGCTGGCTGCTTGGCCTTGAAGGCTGTAGTTTAGGACCCCTTGGCGTAGGGATAAGCTGGAGTGCATCAGGATTTGAAGAAAGATTACTTTCAGAGCAGTAAATAATATTATCAGTGTTATCAGAAGTAGCAAGGTTTAGTCTTCCCTGAAAGTGTTTGGTTTCACATTATTTATAAAGGTGAATACGGAAGAATCCAAATGTCCATTTTCATTGAAAAAAGGAGAAAAAGAAAGGTCTAGCCCATGTAGTTGCAAAGAGAACCTTAAAACAGTGTTCCTGTGAAGTGAAAAACCTCAAATATATAATTACAATTGGAATTATTAGATGATAAAGCACAGATCACAATTCTGTTGATTTTTTAAAGGTTAGGGTTCATCCAGTACTAATTAATACAAATGCTTCTGATGAGTATCGCAGCCTTTGAAGTAGCTGGTATTTGTCACAAAACATATTTTTCCAGGCAGGACTTCTCTCCAGTATATGTGCTGTAACACAAAGCAAAAACAAACATAAAATCCCTTCTGTTGACTATATCACAAATTAATCTAACCCCTAGTACCCCACTATTGTATTTCATTGAAATGATACCCACCTGTTCTGCTTTACAGCAGCAATAAACTGCAGCAATACTGCATTTTTCGTTTGTTATTTATTTATACTGGCAGCAAGGGCTAATGTTTCATCTCTCACCCTTCCTGGTAATTGTGATACAAGGCTCTTTATGGGAAGGCTCATTCCTGTGGTTTTATCCATTCTTAAGAAGAAAAGAAAAAACTCATTCATCAGTGGAATGACTTCCTGGTAAGATGAATGACAATAATTTTTGCCTTCCTTTGTAGGGGGTTTGGAGAATTTATTGGCTGATGTTTGGGGAAGTCAGATTTTACATTTTAGAAGGTACCTGGGCTGGAATTCCTTGGTTTAGAGGAACAGACCAGCTTTGCCTGTGAGAAATCACCATTCAACACTGAAACTAATGCCCTGGTAAAAACCTGGGCAGTGTGTCTGCATGTGCTGAGTTACATGTCTGGGGCATGGCTCAATTACACACTGCTTGGCATGACTTGAAATAAAAGCAACTTCCAGAAGTATGCGTGCAATTCCACTGCTCCGAAAATTGCACCCCTGCAAATAGCTGCCCTTCCTGCCTGGATCGGAGGCAGAATCCAATCCAGCCACATCTCTTTGTCGCAGCAGGATGTCTGGGAATGTGGGTGCCTGGAGGAAGCTGTTATACTTCTGCTGTGCCAGGAGATCTTCCACAGGAGTGCGGGTTCCATGACATCTGCTAACACAGGTCACAGCCTCTGTTGAGCAGGGACTGCCGGGTGCTTTGAATAGCAGATTTTGTGGTGGCGAGTTTTGCAGTCAAAGTAATTATCAGTTGCACTTGGAGCCAGTGTTACTTCCGAGTCTCCTGGAACTCAGGATTTGCAGTGCCTAACCTGGCCCTCTGCTATGCTAGTGTACGCCTTTGCAGAGTGTGCATGAGTGCACAAGGCTGTGATCCCGAGATCCCGGGCCAGATTTTCTTGTCCTCTGCCTTGTCACTGACTTTTTTCTAGATGTGGTGTATTTCTGCTGGCACACAGATGGGGAGTCACTACACCGTGTACATGATGGGCCGTACAAAGCAGAGGGAAGTGCCCTAGGACCCTGCTTCTAGCCTTGCCACTACATAGCCTGGAGCAGACTGCTTACTTTCTCATAAAATTCAAATAATCATCTACTTTCTTTGGTAGCTGAAAAACCCGACAGAGATGCTGCACTTCATTAACTACCTACACCTGAATGCTCCTGCTTTGCTGCTGGCCAGTAAGAAAGACGCTGTTGTTCATCAGGGGAGCTTGAACAAAAAAAAAAATCACATCCAAGCTCTTCTAATCCTGGCTTTGCCCTTGGGCTGGTGCCTGGGTGCTCTTATCAAGAGGCGTTCCATGTCTGTTTTGCTGGAGTTCACTGCTTCCAAATACCAAAGACTTTTCAGGCTTATTCTAAACAGTGCTTCTTGGCAGAACTCATCTGGCTGCTGATTCCAAGCTCCCATCTATATAAAACATAGGGGTGGCAAGCACAGACCTTTGAGTGAGCTGGCTGGCAAAGGGAGACCAGGTTTTTTAAATCCAAGAGCAGAGTTTGGGGCTAGTAGATTAATTCTTTGAACAGAAACACACACTCAGCTCTGTTGGTGAAAGCCAAACCACGTCAGGCACATCTCACCTTCTCCTCTCTCTCCTGTGCAGATTGAAGAGGGAGGGAAGGCAGATTCCCTTCCTTCCAAGCTGCAGGCTGGTGATGAAGTGGTGAATATCAACGAGGTGGAGCTGAGCAGCTCCAGAAGAGAGGCCATCTCCCTGGTGAAAGGCTCCTACAAGAAGCTGAAGCTTGTCGTCCGCAGGTAGGCAAGAGCCACAATCATTCCCTGCCTTCCTCCTGCCCCACAGGCCACCCAGCCATGCCCCACACTTCTCCAGCCAGAGGCCTATGGCTTGGCCTAATCTGAGCACAGGCCTTGTTTTGGGCACACAGGCATGAGCCCAAGGGCAGATGCTTGTTCTTTTCAGCCAGTATTTCTAGGACTCCTTTGTCACTGATATGTCCAAGCATGTGAAACACCCAATTCCCTTGCACTGCTCCCCTGCCACATGACACTCCAGGATCCCTGTTCAGGGATGTATAAGAAGTCCCATCATCTTCCCAAGTGCTGGGGGCTCTCTGCCAAAGGGTGACAGTTCTGTACATAGCTCTTGCCTCATTTTCTGCATGTTGTCACTGTTGCTGTGGCAGCAGAAAGATTTCCACTGACCTCAGCAAGATTTGGAGCTGTTTGGTGTTCTGCACGTGAGTGATAGAAGATTTTGAATCAAAGACGTTTGGGTCTAAAATTTGTGTTGTTTGGTTTTTTAAAACCTTAATAGAAATGCTACCTCTGTGTCTTTTGCTGTGGCCATGTCCAGTTTCTTTCTGTGCCAGTTAAGTGATAGCTGGTATCACTTTATGGAGTGCTCTGTCCTCAAGCTCCACACTTAACCAAAAAGGAATCTGGGTAAAGATCAGCACAGCTGGGGAGCTGTCATTAGTCAAACAAAAGGTGTCTTTTTGGGTCACTAAATTGGAACAACAGAGTAACATCTGAGTGGTGATGCCTAAGCTGGGCAGGTATGACCAGCTCAGACACCCTCCTGCTCTCCGGGATGTACTTTGTGCTTTTCCTGACTCTATTTGGTTGTTTAACTAAAACATCTTCAGGTAACCTTACAGCAAATTCTGAATATTCATATACAGAACTGTTACATGGTTTGTGCACCCATTGGGAGAGGAGCTGCAAAAGGAGTTCCTTGCAATTTTAGTGTTTTCCAAAAATACGTGTTTTTTACTTTAAACCCATATAGATTGTAATCCAACTGTACTGATTGAACAAAATGTTTAATTCAAGCTACCTTAGCAAAACTGTGGAAACAGAACCCATTTGTTTTGTAATGCAATAGTTTCTCTGTATTTTTTATATTCCCAAGACCTTTCCACCTTTTTTTTTCCCTCTTTAAAGAGTATGCAAGGGGTTTTGATGTTTTTCTGGTTTGGATTACTATAGTGAACATGAAGAAAATTTGGCTGGGAGTCTTTCATGGCTTCATTCATCACCACTAGAAGGATCCAGCACATTAACTTTTAGAGGTATTATATTCACATACCATCCCCTTGCCAAGGTACTTTGAGTCCTTTGTGCACATTTAAAGCTCAGTGATAATCCATAAATTTAGAACTGGAAAATTGCAATTAAGAGCTAAGAGCCCAGCCTTCAGGTAATTTGACCCAGTCCCAGCTGACCCTGCAGTGCTGGCATGAAGGCAGCAAAAATCAGAAAATGTGAGATCCTGACTGCTCTGTGGGCAGTGGGTCACACGTTTCTCTCAATTCTCTCCATCAACAGAAATGGCCAGAATCAGCACACTGGCCAGGATAGAAGAAGAGGTTTTGTCTCCAATTCTAGAGGGTAAGAAGAGATAAAATAAGGATTCCAGAGGTGAATGGTGAGAAAAGAGGAAAGACGTGTAGATTACCTTGACCCCAGACAGAATGAGTTTAGCCATTAAGGCAGCACTAACTTGCTTCCCACTTGGGGTTGGGTTTGGTTGGTTGGAAATGATATTTGGAGTACTACATCATCTGAAAATAAATTATTTTTGAAATGCTTGTGATGCTGATTTTTGTAAATTTGCCATAATGATTGAATTGAAATGGATTAGTGTTGCTTGCTGCAAGTACCAGCAGTTTGAAAACTTCCTGACCTGTTTGGGACCTGAATTCTTTGTCAGTGCTCTCAGTATTCTCAGAAACTCTATCTTATGGAGTGACACAAACTCCCACAGACATGGACTTTACTCCTTAAAAGTCGCATACAAACAACAGCAAAGTCTGCTTGGTGTCTGTGGTTCTGGTTCTTTGCAGAGCATATTCCAGGTCAGCATGTTTTTGAAGGTTTAGCAGTTTGTTTTTCAAATTAAAACCTCAGAAGTTCTCTGTAATGGTGTGGTGGTGACACCAACCATCACACCAGATAGAAAGCACACATTTTTTTAATCAGATGTGCTGTGCCATAGCCCACACAGCATACTCAGATTGTTATTTAATCTTGGTTTTTATTTCAGGACAAAGGTAAGCCTTTAGTACTTAAAAGGTGAGCCTCTCTGTGTGTTACTAAGCAAAAGTAGATGTTGCAACACCTTGCAGGTCTGCAGACTGGCTGATGCAATGATGTGGTCATTCCCTTGGAATGTCAGAACTGATGTGTCATCATCAGTCTTCATCAGCTCAGGTTTGATCAGTGTAATGGAGGGTAAAAGTGGGAATAGTTTCAATGAAGGGAACGTGAAAGCAAAATCAGGGAAAATTCAGGGTGAGAGGAAGGGCTAAAAGGCTAAAATAAATAATGATAAGAAAAATGATCTGTCTCACAAGGATATTTAATATTAATAAATATGGTTTAAATTAAATGACCAGCACCAGAGTATTTAGTACATGAAGACCATAGCCTGCCTCTCACTCCTGTGCAAATGTTGTGCTGTCCCCAGGGAAGAACTTGCAGGAAGAGAGACATGAAGCTGTGAATTTATACACTTTCTGCTTCCTTGCTCACAGACTTATGGTAGGGCAGAGGCAGAGAATGACCTAATGAGCCCCTGTGTTAAGTAAATCCTGTGCCTATTGCCTAAGAGGATCCTTATTTGGGAGATAAATGTTGAACAGTTTTCATGGATGCTCTCTAGCTGCATTTCATTTGTCTTGTTCCGAGCTCAGAAGCCCTCAGTGACAGTTTTCAAATGTTCAGTTCTCTCTGCTTCTTTAGCACAGCTACCCACATCTCCCTTGTTTCAAAGGCTGCTCCCAAAAGCCAGGTCCTACCTCTCTGCCATTCCTCTATTGTTTTGCCCATTCATTTCCAGGACAATGGACTCAGATATGTGTGTGTTTGTTCATTCCTGTACACCTCAGGCCTGCAACTGGTGTGCTCTGAGGGACCTTGCTGACTCTCACACTCCATTGTGCTGAGGCCAGAACCAGCTGGAGTTGGAGCTGCTCTAGGAGTAGCCCAGGGAGTGACTCAGTGTGTCTGAATGACCACTGGCGACAAATGTCTCTCACCTTGGATATGAGCACAAGCAGTTTCATCGGCCTGAGGAATTCACCCGCTGATGCTGAGGAGGTCACTTTGCTCAGGGTTTGCCCATTTGGAGCAGTCAGTGTGAATCACAATGGGAAACTGGAGAGACCAGTTTGCTGGATTTTGTAGTGGGAGGCTGGCCTACTGTCCTCAGCACATTGCCTTACAGAGGTTTTGATAAACAGTTCATCTTCAGTTAGGTGGAGGAAAAGCTGTTTGAAAGCTACACCTACAAAAGAAGTAAGACTTAGCTGATTTGTTGTGAAATACACCATTATTTCCAACCTGTTTTTTTCTGTTGCTACCTCTCCAACTGCAGTATCCAAGCAGAGTTGGATGCAATTAAAAAAAGACCCTTTTCAGTGGTATCAGTCTGATCTAATTGTGTTGTGCATGCCTTCATCAGCTGAAGATAAGGCTCAAACCATGGGCACGGCCTTGTGTGCTTTACAGCCCCCACAGTGGCCCGGAGCAGTTGCCAAAAATAGGCTTTTGCACAGGTCAGTGGGCAGGAACGACTGCGGGATCATCACACTGTTTACATGGCAGGACATGCAGCACGTCCCTAACAGCAGCAATTAGGGCAGCCAGGCGTGGTGGCACATGGAGCTGTGCCACCAAGGGGACCCACGGCTGCAGGGGACAAGTCCCACACACCCTTTCCAGCACAAGCACTGCCTGAGCCGAGGCCTCCCACAGGCCATTCCTCAGCATGGTGTCTGCAGGGTGGGCAGAGGGCACAGCACGTGCAGTCCTTCTTGTTGAGGGGACACTGCACTGTGGAGGATCCAGCCTCAGGCTGGGTTAATTAATGCAAAGCTCTATTAAAATTCGCTGGTGGAACAGCAATGAAAAATGCTTTGCCGAGAATTAACAGGGTTTTAGGCCATTGCTCTGCTCATTCCAATGTGCAAGGACCCTGCAGATCTCTTCCAGGGTGTTGTTTTCAGGGCTCAGGCCAGCACAGACTGGGATGTGATGGTGACACTTGTGTTTGCAGAGCCAGTGAGACTGGGCAAAGCATGAATCTCAAACTGGCTGTGATTTACAGCAAAACTGCTTCAAGATGCATATGGGTGCTCTTAGCATATATCCAGTCATTCTGACACCAGCAACTGCAAGAAGCCTGTTCAAGTATTATTTATGTGGTATACACAATATTGTACCAAAGATCAGTATTCAAGGTGGTTGATTTTCTGTTTTCAGTGGTAGTGGTTTGTGTCTGCCTCAGGCTTAGCAGTGTCTGCCATTCTTTTCGTTCTCAAAGAGCCTCTGACTAAAAATACAAGTCAAATAAAGAAGGAGTGGGGATAGAAAACATCCCCTTTTTCCTGTGCTAAAAAACTGTACAAAAAGGAAGGATTAAGTTTATCCTTGGCTATGACCATAATTTGCATGCTTGCTTTCACGCTTCCCTACAGATTCCCTGCATCACTTGGGTTGTTTAAGTTATTCTCTTGGTACATCCCTGTCCCTGGGCCCCCTTGCCTGAGCGATGAGACCCAGGGGAGATGCTGGGAGCAAGAAGGTGCTGGGCTGCGTGAGCCTCCCAGGGCCAGTGCTGCATTTTCAGACAGATCTGGTTCTAATCAACTCATTTAAACACCTCAGTGGCAAGATCAGGAATTAAACCCAGACTTCCTGAGTACTTGCACTTACGCCATAGCTACAGAGCTGTTCTTCATTTGGCAGCAAATTACTATAACTAAGGCTTTAGGAAAAAATAAAGGAGAAAAATCTTCCACTCCACCTGATAAACCACCCTATGGAGGTGTCGAAGGGCAGGAGGAAGATGTCAATACAGCTGACATCTGCGGCTCAGAGCTGATTCAAGGCCATGGAAATTGGTGGAAAGATTCCCACAGACTCCAAAAGGCTTTGGCTTAGACCCTCACTGAGCAGTGATTTCCCTCATTGACCATGAGAAAATGGGCTATTCCTGGAGAGAGGGGAAGCTGCTGGCATTTTTACAAAAAGACAAGTGCCAACACAATTCTTCAAAGAAGTCTGTAGACTAATCCTTTCCTCTTATGACACTAATGTAATTTTGTACCGTATTTGACAGTGTGCCAAAAAATTGCATCAAATAAATCCAAGTTTTATGAATGAAATTAATTAGATTTGGCGTTGGCCCACACCCCGCTCCACAGCAGCGCAGGAGCGCCTTCCCAAAGAGCTGCTCTGCGGTGTGGTTGGGTTTTGTTCAATGGTGATGACTGGGGGAATGGCAGAAAGGAAGGCTTCATGCACATGGAATGTTTAAGACTGACAGCTTAGAGACCAAAGCTGGCACTCCAGGGCTGGCAGGGTGGTCTGTGTCTAGTGCTGTTTTATGTTTGTTGTGAACTCCTCCTCAGCTTTCCCACGTGCCCCTGCTCAAGTCTCCTTGTGTCTCAGCTCTTCTAAAGTGCATCTTTTTAACACTACAAAAATCAGCCTTTGGTTGGAGTCTGCAGCTCCTCGTGTAATGCCAATGGGTGTGACCAGCCAAAGCCCACCAGGGGCCTCACCCACTGTTAGGATGGGATTTACAAGGCCTGTACACCCTGTGCCCAGGTAAGGAAAGGCCTTAAAATTTTCTTGTGTCTTGGATCAAACTGGTCAGTCTTTAAAAACGTTTGCAGTTCCTGGCTCATTAGGAAGGGACAGACAGCTGAGAGGTGAACAGAATTTAATTTTTAAATCACTGGCAAATCCTTACTGTCTAGGATTTAATTAGCTACATCTCAGAACTGACAGGCTTTTAGGAAATTTACCACAGGGAATAGTAAATGTGAGGGAGATCTAGATACAATTTTTGAATAAAAGAAACTTTTAGGTCACTGATAGGGTCAGTGGACAAATGCCTTGGAAAGAAAAACATGCCAGCCACCATGGTGTGTTATGGTCTCTGGGATGTTACAGACTGACCCCTCAGCTGAAGCTGCGTTAGGAACCCAGGAATTTCCAGTCTCTGCCATTCCAATTCGCTGCTCCTCTCACACAGTGCCTGTGGATTAGTTTGCCTTCTTCACGCAATAATCAACCTGGGGTTGGATTTGTCACCAAGCGACTCTGGAGAAGCTGGGAAGTCTCTGCCAGTGCCCTACAAAGTACTTTTTACAGCGTCAACCTCCTTCTTTTGGAATTTTCTAAGGATTAGGTTGGATCATATCACAATCACAATAGTATGAAAACCCAGACAAACAAGCATACATTCTCCCAGCACTC
This sequence comes from Dicaeum eximium, assembly GCA_013396995.1. Lineage (NCBI taxonomy): Eukaryota > Metazoa > Chordata > Aves > Passeriformes > Dicaeidae > Dicaeum > Dicaeum eximium. The sequence continues at coordinate 400,092 of VWZP01006790.1, forward strand.
TGTGCATCGTTCACTATCTGGGCTGGTATCGGGGTGACCTTTAGTCCACAGGGCAAATACTTGGACTGGAGAGGGGTTCTGGTTACCTGTCCAGGTGTAGAGGGGTGCAGGGTGACACCTTCACTGGGCAGCTGCAAGGAAAGCTGAGAATAGCTGCATTTCATCATCCCTGCTGTAAGGAGCTGCAGTTGCATGGCTTTAATGGCAGGAGCTGACTATAAATATAGATTTGTAAGGGGTTTCTTGGTTGGGTGGCATTGATGTGGACAGATATATGTGTGTACACATTTAACCTGTAAGCCAGGTTAAATATTTAGTTGTACAGCTACTAATATAAAATCATTTCACAAAATCTTTTCCTTGGTCTTTCTGTTTGGTTCAAGGTTTCCTCTGAAAGGAAGGTGGGGTCAGGAGAGGTTAATGAACACTGATGTAATCCTACTGATATAAATTGTGTTTGCCTGGATTTACTTCAGCAAAACAGATGTTAGGGTGTAGTGATTACTGTAACTCCTTTATTTTTTTTATGAATGGGCTTGTACAGGTCATCCAAATCCCTCAGTGTTGTTTCTCCCTTAGGGCTGGATACATGGAATATCTCAGGCAAAAGAACAATGAAGAGCAGACACTGCACAGCCAGTATCAAATGGTCTTTTATATGCACAACTCTTCGTGTGTATAGTGCAGGGCAGCCTGACTAAGTCACCCAAACACAGATGGACAAAGAATACAGAAATTTTTTTTCCCAATCCCTCTTTCGTCATCTTCCTGTCTGACTTTGGCATCAGAAGGGAGGTAGTGCTGATCTTCAGTGCATGCATGTAAAACATTTTTAGGTAGGATATACCTGCATAATAAACCATAACTTTTTTTCCTATTGAGAATGCATACGGAAATGAAAATCAGAAATAGTGGTTTAAAAATACATGTTTCAGGACTTGAAAAGAGACTGTTAGCTCAGAGTTATCGCTTAGGCTTTTGTGTTTACCAGACTTTTAAAAATGATTACTATTGTCAGGTGAAATGTCAGGGGTGAGGGGAGGCATTCCGGAAGGTAACCAAGTGGAAGAGGATGATGTATTCCCTTGATGGGAAGTAAAGGGGACATTGGAGTAGAGAAAATGTGCTGAAAAGTATGGGTGAGATTGTGAATGTTTTGATTTTACAGCCGGGCTGGAAAAGAGAACTATTTAGGGTTAAATGGAAATGCAATTGTGTGTTCTGTTTGGCCTGAAATGAACAATTTTGATCCTGGTAGGAAAAGCATGTTAATTTAATATATTTAATGTATATTTCATGTATATTTTGAGCTTTCTCTTGGATGTTAAGGCAGCCTGGCTGGATACAGAGCACCTGAACCTCCCTGTCTGCATTAGGCTGACTTCCTCTGTAGCAGGATGCATCCAGTGGGTTAAGGGCCATGTGCTTTTCTAGGATTATTTCCATAGACTTCGTCCGGTGTCCTTTTCCTGAGGTATCTTTTTCAACCCTGCAGTCGATTGCTGAGCCCCAACTTAGGGGCCAGTGAGCAACAGGGACCAACATTGCTGCTACACCTCTCCTCCACCGTTTTTATCCTCCACCCTTATCCCAATTACATTTTTCAATTGCAGATTGAGGTGTGAACTTTGAGAGAAACAATAGATCATTCCTGGCCGGCTGAAAACACTTTTCCCTTGGATATAGTTTCTTTTCTCCTCTCACCCCGCAAAGCCCAGTGTTAATTATAAGAGGGACCAAGCCCAAACCTGCGGGGAGCCGGGGCAGAGTTGACTGGCACTTTCACTCAGCACATTCCCCCTTTCCTCACGGTCTCTGCTCCTGTCTGTCAGGCCTGCTGACGACTGCTGGGTAGGAGGGCAGTAATCCGAGCTGCCTGTGCCGAGCGAACCTCCTGCTTTCTGCTGCGGGGTTGTGCGGAGGTGCCGCCGTGCGCAGCACCTGTAGCCGCAGCTGTGATCGCGGCTCGGCGCTCCCGGCGCTGCTGCCACCGCCCGCCGCCCGCACCGCGCTCCCCTCGGGCACGATGGGACCCCCTGAGCCTGGCTCTGCGGCCTCCACAGGTAAGCGGCCTCTGGGCAGCCAGGGCAGAGCCAGCGGGCGAGGCTTCGTCTCCGGCACCGCGCCACGGGGCTGGGGAGAGCTTAGGGCGGGAGTCTTAAGGACTCTCTCTGCCCTAAACGTCATGAGCATCGTGAAGTTCAGAGGAAACGAGTGTTCGTGCAGTACTGGGGGCATTTTTCGGCCGCTGTTTCAAGTGAGCCGGGGCTGCGCCGGCGCTCAGAGTCCTACACTGGGAGGCTGTTGGGCAATCTAAGCAAAGCTCTCAGACTTCAGGCTAGAAAAGTGCCTGAAGCTCGCAGGAGCGGTGAACTTGGGAGAGTCTCCAGAGCTGTGCAGCATGTTAAGGGCCACTCCCCTCGTCGGTGTCCAAGGGTGATATTAATGCCATGCACCTGGGATGCTGAGTCTTTGCAAGCAGGGGATCTGACTCACGTCCACATCACAACTTGTACGGTGCAGTTTGCAGTTTTATAGCCTGGAAGAATCCATGCTCAAGTTCATGGCACTTTTCTTGGCCTTCACCTTTTATAAGTTGAGAGTAATCTAAAGTGGGTGGCAAACCAGGCCAATGCTTTACGTCACTAAATGACAGAGATGGACCAGCCCCACAATCTGGGATGTGCTCTTGTTTGATCAATATGGCAACATTGCGGGGAGCAGAGAGAGAATGTGAAAGAGGCTGGTTCATGAGAGATGGCAATTAGTACAGCTCCACTGCTGGCAATCACTGTAGCTCCAGTTGGGCCTGCACAAATTTGCATTCTTTGAAGACCTGTCGTGTATTGTACACACACCTGTCCGCCCTTCTAGATTGGTCATGAATCATAAAACTGCGTTCATTGAACTTTGATTTGATTTTGATTATTTTCTGACACATTAACTCCTTTAGTAAACTCATTAACTAATCTTTAAACTCATTAGCTGCTTCATTGCTACTAGGATATTTTTAATTTGAAGTTTGTTTGGGGTTGTTTTATCTTCGACTATGGGCCAAAACTTTATCTGTGCACTTCAGGGGAAATTGCAACTGGTTTTTCTTCTAAACTGTGGTGATCCAGTGGGCTTAGGGAAAGTTGGCAGTGCAGGTCAAAGCAAGTTTAGTGGTGCTACTGAAATACTGGGGCAACACCAGTGGATATGGGAGTATCCCTAAAGATTCCTGAGGCAGCGGAGCTGACAAGTATCCAGAGCATGAAGGAAGAGGTTGTTTTACAGCACAGATGCCATCACCCTGCCACCTGGCCTGATGCCTACAGGAGTGAGCATGTTCCCAGGCTGAAGCATTGAGAGGAACCTCCTATCTGAAATTTGAAGAGATGCCTGAATTAAAGAGATTCGGTGGTACCCCTTCAAGCAAATAGAAAAAATTCATCTTGGGCTGATGCTACTGTTTTCTCTGGTGTGCTTTATATTGTGTTAAAGACAAGTCTTTTGGATGCCTTCAAAGGGCTCAAAGCAGTACCTCATAGAAACCCAAGTGGCTGAAGAATTACCAGATATTAGCATTTACCTCAGTTGCCAAAGCTTGGACATTTCTTTCTGCCTTTCATAAATTACAGCCTGCAGGGACCATTTAGTAATAAATCGTAGCAACTTGGCTGTTAGAGGGCAACCCATGTACAGAGGCACTTCAGCTCTGTGCCAGCATCTCCTTTGTTCAATAAAAGTAACAGCAGGAATTTGATTAAAGACTGATAGAAAAGACAGGGAAGGAGAAACATAGGAAAGATTAAAGAAAGAAACAACCACCTAGAAACTTCATTCCTCCTTTATTTCTAACTTAAGCTCGTAAATACTAAATCTAAACCATTGTTTGTGTGTGAGAGGGAGGGAAAATTTCCTGCATGCCTGCACAGAAAAGACTGCACAAGCAGCCACCCAAACGACTTTTAGCAGAAGTCAGATTCTTTCCTCCAACTTATGGTGTGTCTGCATTGGAAAGAAAAGAAACTAGAAAATAACATTATCCCCCCGGTGCTTTGGGAGGATGGCATTTCGGACGGTCAGGCGAGTCCTATCCCTGAAGGAGAGTGGCACTGGCTTTGGGCTGAGCCTGCCTGGGAGCCTGAGCATATTTCCCAGGCTGCCTCGGAGCAGCCCTGCAGCTCAGCACAATGCGATGGCCAGCTGCACACGGCCAGCCCACAGCATCTGCCCCTTTGTCTCCATCGTCCTTGCTGTAACACCCCCCCAGAAAAAGGAAAACCCGGTGACTCCAGCAGCCAAATGCAAATTAGCCCCAAAGAGCCCCGTTCTCTGTGATCAGCAAGCGACAGGCAAATCACATTCAAATTCCTCACTGCAGGGCTGTTGTTTGGGTGTAGGAGACCAGAACGCTACCATTAAGTGTCCAACGGGAGCGAGGGTGGATTTTCCTTAGCCTGGCTGTGCCCGGGAGCTGGGAGAGCTTTGCTGGGAGTCAGAGGCACGCTTTGGTTCCCAGGCAGGATTTGCACGGCACAAAAGAGGGAGTCAGGGACCATGAACTCCCCGGGAATGGGCAGTTCAACCCTCAACAAGGTTTTGCATACTTTGGGGGCTCTTGCAGGTAATCTTGCCCTACTCCAGCCTAGATGGAGCAGCATGGCAGAATCCTGTACCTGAAGTCTTTGGTTGCTGCATTTGGTGTCCCTTTTCTGTACACTTGGACATCTCTGCTTCTTAAATTATGCTTTTCCCCACCTGCCACTTCTCTCAGTCCATCTTTACATGGATTTATCTCTGCTCGCTTTCTCTCACGCTTCTCAGCTGTTTGTAACACCTGTTGGACAGTGAATCCTTTTTGGCCGTGGGCGTGGCTCTGAACTGTGTTCGACTCAAGTGTTTAGGATGCGATGATGCCTTTGCAGGAAAGAGGATGGCTCTGCCTCGATTCAACCTTCCCCGCCTCAAGGCGTTTTCCTGAAGGCTGCTGCCTTCTCCATCCAGGGAGCAGGAAGATGCACAGCCCTGCATCAGGGTCTGGATCAGGACCGAGCCTCCGCTTAGCAAACCCCATTCTCCTAGTCAGTGAAACTCTCAAAGTACCGAAATCCCGTATCCCGACAGGATTTGTCTTGCCGCTGCTCCTCCCGGCCCCGCGGCTCGGCGCGGGCACCTCGGGGAGAGGAGAGGGCGGCGCGGTGTCCCGGGGACCGGCCGCCCTGCGTCCCGGCGGAATGCGGGGAATGCGAATGGCATGCTTGAGTGGACAGCTTCAGAGCGGGGCGCAGGGATGGCTCTCCTGCCATCTGTTGTGAGCCCCGCGGGCCCATAGCAACAGCGGCTCAGGAATGGGGCTGCTGCTTTTTTTTCGTAAAGAAATTCTTCCCGACCCTCTTCCCCCGCTCCTGCATGCGCACACTCATGAATAAGCGGGAACGGGGCTGGGATTCCTGCTCCGGAGTAATGCGTGCTGAAGGAGAAAGGGCCTTTTTGAGCTCAGCTTGTGTTTGGTTTGGAGAGGCATTTTCCTTTCTGCACTGGGACATGAGCCCATGTGTGTAATTTATTGTTAATTGCCAAAATCTTGTTTTATTTAAATCAAGTGTGAACCTGTATTTGCCATGCGGTCAGTAAAGTCTCCATGGGATGTACAACCACTTGATTGTCCTCAATGAAACAGAGATCACTTTTGCCTTATTATTACAAATACCAAAGTTATGACTGATGTAAATAATCCCGGTGTACTGATTTGTTATGCTCATCATTTTCTTCCAGCTTCAGAGCTCTTCTGTTGTGGCTGAGGGATTTTGCTGCATCATGAAATGGTGGGGCTGGATTCTCTGAGGTTACAGGTAGCTCAGCATCACTGGTGGTACTGAGAGATTCCAACTTTTATTCCAGGGAAGATTTTACCCCTTAAGAACTCTGTCTCCTGTTCACCAGTGTGAGGTGGTGTGCCATGGGGAAGGGTTAGTGCTGAAAGAGCCTTTATTCTGTCAGCAGGGGCTAGAACAGACTGTGTATCAGTCTGTCTGAATGGTTTTACTCCTTCCTTTCCTCTGGAAATTCCCTTCTGAAATGCAGATTTCTTTTTTCCCAACACCTTAACCTTTTTTCCCTGCTGTCAAGCAACTGAGGCCTCATTCCTGCACATTGCTCAACCTCTCACTGTGACTCAGCAAAGGGGATTGCTTTAAGTGTTTTAATTCCTTTAAGATGAGGACTTGTAAGTTGCAAATTTACACGAGCGTTTCAAGAGGTTTGACTTGAGACATTCAGAAGTTAGGCATATTTAACTTTCCCAAACAGTATATTGGTTTCTTTAGTATTCTTTTAGTATTTTATTTCTATGCCTAACAGCATTCAGTAAATAGCAAAATTTGCAGAGAAGCCCCCATGGACAAGAGGGAATCACAGAACTGGCAGTTTCATGCCCTTTGCAAAGAGATGTCATAAAGAGGAGAGGGGAGGAAACCCAGTAGTTTTCCCCCCAGTGCTCAGGGCTGTGTTTGAAGCTGGGCACACAGCTACAGTGGCTTGATCACAGGGAGCAGGGTATAATTTCAGTGAAAGCTGATATGTACAGGGAGGAGGGATAAAACTCTCCCTATTACAGGTATTTATTATCACTTGACAGCTGTCAGTTTGCAGTAGGGGATTTGCCTTCCTGTCAGCTCTCTGAGAACCAGGTATATTTGCCCAAGGTTGTAGGGAAGGATAGAAATCCTGCTTTCAAGCACAGGTATCATTTAACCATGATAAGAAGACAGGTAAAGCATTTCTTCTGAAAGACGGCTGTGGAGAACAGGGGAGTAAAGTCTTTCTGGCCCTACCCAGATGGGAAAAAACAAGTCATTAAAATCTGATACCTACCTGCTTTTAATGAGAGAAATGTTGTTGGAAGAAATAATCTCAGTCCTATCACCACCAAACTATTTTCAGGAGCCATTAGCCTTTCACCTCGTCATATGTTTTATCTCTTACTTTTGATCTCATTCAGGGAAAACGACAGTGCTGCTGCAACCAGAGATTTTGGCTTTAATCAGGAGTTTACTCAGTCATAGCCATGCTCTTTGCAGCCATGCTTCCCAGTAAACGACCCCCAAAAACTCTTGGGGAGTGGGTGGGGAAAACAGCAATTAAAATCAAGCACTTGGTGTCTTTAATCATGTTCTTCACTGAGGCAGTATGGGTATTATGGGTTCTGCAATGCTCCCTTCCTCTTTAGCCTCTTCTCCCTCCCCAGGAACTCTTGCACAGCTGCTGGGGACAGGGGATTGTAAGCTGCCAGCCTGACCTGCAGGCACAAGGCAGTTGGTTTTTTGGCTGGAAAAAGCAAAGAGCAAGAGCCAGCTGTGGAGGGATGTTCTGAGCTGCACTGAGCAGTCACAAACTCTGGCTCAGTTTAACTGTACCTCAGTGTCAGGTTGTATCTTTGCTGTATTCTCTACTTGAAAGCTGCTGTAATGTAGAATAAGATCCTTGATCCAGGCACAGATGCTCCCACAATCCCCCAGCTGGAAGGCAAAGAAGCCAAGTTGGGTTGTTTTGGGTTTGGACAGTGGGATCAGCAAAGGAAGCCTGTAGATGACTTAGGACTGTTAAGGTTCAGTCTCATTCTCTTCAGTCTTTATAACGAGTTTTGTTCTTTCTACCATTCAGAATAACATTTTAAAATAAAACCAGGAATGCAGGCTTGAGTCTGCTGAGACAGTCTGTGTCTTCTGGCTCATCCTGCCAAGGAGCCCATCTCTCCCTATAAAATGTTGCTGCTGTTGTTGCTGTTCCTACACTGCAACGTCTCCAGAATTGTCAGTGTTCTTCAGTATTTTCTGCCTCAGCTTCAACATGTTGCATAGGATGGTCATTGATGCTGATTTTTTTCCTTGCATGTGTTCAGTTCAGACTGGGATCCATTTTAATGCCAACCCAGTTTTATTTCAAAAGTTATCCATCATCGGTGTGTAAGGACAAACAGAAATGAGCGAAAGAAGAATGTGAATTATAAATGAGATATAATACATACGCATTTATTTCGGTACTGCTTGTCCATATTTATTTCTTCTTTTTATCTATGGATATCAAAAGCACCCAAAAATGCCAGGAATGCCACATCCCATTGAAGTTCTCCTGATGGGACATTCAGAGCAACCCACAGCAACAGCTGTACTGCCTATTTATCCTGAAGCAGAAAATTGTACATGGCCCGGGACAATGCCCGACGTCACAGACTGACACGGGGGCCACGTCTCTGTCACGGTGGGAACCATCCCTGTGCTCCCCTGGGCTGTTTGTGTGCACAAGAATCATGCTTATCATATTGCTGTAACACAGCACTTTGCATCTAATTTAAGCAATACTGGGGCTTTTGTTTGTCTCACGAGGTCTAACCCGGAGACAAAAGCCGTGGTCCAGCCTGAAGGTTATGAGACGTTACCAGACATTCATGTTCACACATACACACTCCGTCAGAGGAATTTATGGCCATTACCATGTTCTCTAATGAGTACAAAATGAGACCATTACATATTCACATAATTAGTTTGACAGATTTTCATTTAAATATAAAAAGACTTCTAGTCTTTAGAGAACAAAAGGAAGGGTTTGTTTCCAGGGCAGTTTTTGACTCGGCTTTGCTGGAGCAGGAGGTTGGGAGTGACAACTAAGGGGAGACAATTTAGTGTGAATAGTTCTCAGCTTTTGATTTCATGTTGCCATTTCTTTGCTGCTTTTCCAGTTCCCCTGGAGCACCTCGAGGAGTGTTGGATAATGGAGCCTTTCAGGTGCAGCCAGGAAAGCCCAAGTGTCATTTTTTGTTCTTGGATATTTGCGCATCAGAGAAAAAGATGTAGGTTTTTTTATTAATTTAGTTAGAGTGATTTCTCTTTGCAAAGGATAGCAACAGCTCATCAGCTTGCTCTGTACCTTTTCCCATGCCTTTTTCACACTTCTTTTACCTGTGGTCACTTGTCCTCCAGGTTATTTATCTTTTTGTATTTCAAATGCACTATTGGCATCACTTCAGCTGTGGTTTTCCTGAATTGGTTGGGATATGCAACTTCTTCAGGCTTTCATAGAGGAGCACTTGCTCAATTCCATGTCTGGGTTTTAGAGGCCACATGTTGGCCTGGTCATCTCAGCACAATGAGCACTAAACATGACACATTCCAAGCAGGAATTCTTAAAAGTCAACATGAGGTGTCCTCCAAAGACCCATGCACGTACCCAGTGTATCCAAACCAAAGCTCCTTGGCTTAAGGTAGATTTGGATTGATTTAGGCTTGGATTATACAGTAGTATAACTGGGTAGTGCCCTTAAACCATGTAAAGTTCCTTTGGTTCATAGTGTGTGTCTGTGGGGCCACTCAGCTTTGTGTAACCAGCCCATGTCCTTATCAAAGCTGACAACGTTTGTTCCTACACAGGGGTTACATGCTGGGAACCAGGACTAAGTGCACAGCTACTTTATTTACACATCTAAGTGCCTCTTGGATGATGCTGGTAAGTTCCAGGATGCTTGAGGTTCCCTATGACATTTCAAAAACCAGCTTTTGTGCAAGAAGATCTTGAGCAAAATCCACATAGGCTCAGTTGTGACACTTCCCAGCCCTCCCTTTAAGCAGGTGAAGCTTGGGGCCCACTTGTCCTTTGGTTTCCTATGCATGTCCCACCCTGGGATGTGCCTGCCATACATTGTGTCCAGCTGAGAGTAGGACAAATTTTATTCACAGGTCATACGTAACCATGCTGTGGAAATAGAGCTGTGAACTCGTAGAGAGCACAAGGCATTTTGCCACTTCCACATGCTACATCCTCCAAAGGGCCTTATGCTCATCACCTGAAAAACCCCCCTGCCTTGTTTTTCCTGGACATTGCCAGGTAAAAAGCAACCTTTTCCCTGACCAAGTGCAAATATAGCACATTTGTGTTTTGTTCAGGATCCAAGCACTTTCATTCTGTGTGTTTTAGCTTTGTCTTCCTTGTCTGGCATAGACTTTTTAAACTGATGGCATGAAAAGGAGTTTGGGCTTAATGATGAATTAGTGCTATTGGAATTTGAACTGTTCTTGTTTTTCAAGTTATTCTTATCAGAGAGGCCTTGTTTCTGGAAGAGGAACAGCGGCGGCTCCGTTCAGTAAAGCTGACAAAGCAGGAAATGATCACCAGCCCTTGAAAAAATCCTAAGTGAACATTTACTTAGAGCCACAGTGGGAGAGACCCAGACCCATAAATCAACCTTCAGACATGAGTTTTTGGAATCTCTCAGGCATTTATTTTTCCTGTTGCTCTTAAGAAGCCTTTTAAAGGCACAAACTTTATGATGTCATTAAGGACATGAGCAAGTGACGTTGCTTCAGGCCTGGAATCAAGGCAGTGAGTGACCTTACCCCTCCAGGAACAAATCCTGGTGACTTCAGCCCTGGGTATTTATTAGACATAAGCACAAGCTGACATGGGGTGCCAGTTTATCAGGCAGGAGAGGTGGTCATGTCTGTGTAGAAAGGGTAGAATTGCCTGGATTGTTTTAAGAAGGTCTGTGCTGCCTTTTATGGCAGGGTGTGAAGGTTAAGCCTAGCCTGAGTGAGTGGCTGAGGGGAAGCATCTATCCTGATCCATCTATCCAGTGCCAAGCTATCATCTTTTCGCAGTCCAGTTCTGCACGTGGAGGACAAGAGGCATTTTGGTGTGTCTGAAATGGAGCCCTTCAATAAGCCCTGTGAACAGCGTTAGTATGTGGGAGTACCTCGTGCTCTGCAGAGACACAACAACCCTTCAGGGGAATGTTTAGGGGCAAAGAAAAATACCAACTGTCAGCACTCAACATTTAAATTTGGGGGTAAGGCAGCTAGTATTATTCCTCACTGTTTAATCCCTGTGGAAGATTAAGGAAAGGATAATTAATATCTGCTGTTAAAAAATCAGCAGTATACTTCTTTCCTCATAGACAACATTAAGCTGAAGGCCTGTAGTTACACGTATAAAGCCTGATTAGTAGGTGTGCAACTATTAGAGGGCCAGGATGCCTGGGTTTCATTTCTGCCTGTGCCACATACTCACTGTGGGATGAGAGGCAAGATGTTTACTGCTGTGTATTTCCCTTTCTCTGTCCCGGCAGTATGTGTGACAGCCCTTCCTAAGGCGAGGGATGTTGCGAGGCTTGATTGCCATGTGTGGTGCGCTTTTCAAAATACACTGCACCACTGAAGGTATGAAAAGGCAATTAAAAGAAAAATATAAGGTCTTTCTCTCTAATTTTCAGAGGAATGCCTTTGTACTTTTGGTTGCTGTAACCACAGACAAGATTTTCCTGCTAAGTAGATGGTGAGAACTGCTTCTTAGAAAAGAAAATACCGCCTTCCTCAGCTGCAGTCACCCAAGAATGAGCCTTTGGTAGCTAAAAAGAGGAACAGATTCTCCGTCATTCTCCCTCCCATCCAAGGCTTGGAAGATGGGGCTCTGCTCACAGGCCCAGAGTATTCCTTCGTCTTCCTCCTCCACCTCTGCTTCAGTGACTGAGTGGTTATTCCCTCTTTCTGATGGGGCTTCCACCATAAGCACTACAAGTGTGGCTCATAATTCCAGTGCCTCTGAAAATATGGGTAATAGAGACCCCAGGTGCTTGTAGCTCTCCCTAAGTGTGAGAATATATAGGACACTGGTCTGCTTCTGTCATCCTGGTAGGTCCTTGGCTGAAAGTTTTGCTGCTTAATGTGAGAACTCTGCTGGAAGTCACTTTCAATTCCAGCATTTTGCCGTCCCTGAGGATTCTGCAGCACTTATGGGGGCAGCGCTCACAGGGTTCCCCAGGAATAAAGAACATGTGACAAAGAACCATAAAGGAGGTACCATAAAGCAATTCTGCTGCAAAGGAGAACACAGAGAAACTCAGCTTTGTGCCTTGCTTTATATCTTTGCAGTTGAAGATAAATCATAAGCCAAGGGGCTGGAAGCTCTTTTACAGCTCCCGGTGTGCGAATGGGTGTGGGCACATCTATTGCTTCAGAGTAAATCAAAAGAGAGCTGTGCTGGGACAAAACCAGTGAGGAACAATATGGAGTAGGGTTTTGCTCTGCAAACTGCCCATTTGCCTCTTGGGGTATTTTGTTCATTATGTAATCTACATACACAAGGCCAGCAAGTCATGAAAAGCAAGTTGCAGCTCAGACAGGTCTGTTGATGGAAGGAGGGAAACAAGAGCCTCTTCCTCTCCCTGTGCTTAGGAGGGCAGCAGGAAGTGCTGGACTAACCCTGTGAGTGGTGGTGCAGCTTGAAGAGAGCTAAACTGCCAGAGCCTGGGCACCAGGAAGAATTTATTCACTGAAAGGATTGTCAAGCATTGAAATGGACTGCCCAGGGAAATCGTGGAGTCACCATCCCTGAAGTGTTCAAGAAGCAACTGGATGTGACAGCCAGTGCCATGGGTTAGTTGACATGGGGGTGATCAGGCAAAGATTGGACTTGATGACCTTGGAGGTCTTCTCCAGCCTAAATGATTCTGTGATGACACTGCTACATGGCACATCCAGCCTGTGACATGTGTGGCCTATCAGGAAACCTTTCCAAGGGCTTTTGCCTCACTGACAAGATCAGGCACTAGAGGAAAAGAAAGGAAAAACAAAGGGATGGACTGGGAAATGTGGCAAAGTCCTAACAGGAGAAGTGGCTGGTAAAATGCCCCCATGCATGTCTCAGCACACTTTCCATGGCTAAGGGCTCTTCTCCTCCTTCTGCAGGATTACATGGACACCCCCTCCCTCCTGGCTGCAGTGGGACTAATCAGACAGTAAGGATTGCTCATGTGAGTAAAGCTTGCAGGCCTGAGCTGCCTGCCGAGGGCTGCCTACACTACTGTTTATTCTTCCCAGCACTGATCTGGGGGATGAGCAGTGCACTATTTTCCAGGGCCCTGAACCTTTTCGCAGCAAACAGAATGTTAATTTGAGCTGTGTCTTACGACCTTGTGACCCACAACATGCTCTGGGGTGAAAGGTGCTTAGTGTTCCTTGTCCCAGTTTTGTCAGAGCCTCTGAGGGATGGGCAGTCAGATAATGGACACTGGTCCATCAGTGTCAGCTGTACTTGCCGCTAATGACCAATCCCGAATTTCAGTTTTAGCAGGTGGCAGGTTGGAGCAACTCCTTTGCAATGTCCTAAATCTTTTTTTACAAACAGCTTGGTCAACTTCATGAGCTGGTTCCTGTCCAGTGGGTGCTTTGGATCAGGTCTAGTCCTGCAGTGCTGGAGTGTGGGGATTAAGACCAAACATTTTACAAGTAAGCGAGCAATGCCCTGCAGAGCGGTGTGCTGGATGCAGGAGTCAGGACTCTGGCTTAGAATTATTGCTCATTGTTATCTCCGTGGTTTTATCTCATACAAACGGGTGGGTTACGAACCACCAGTGCTTGCTGCCATAAAAGCAGAGCAAAATCCCTCCCTCTGAGCCAGGCCCTCAGGCAGCAGGAATCTCCAGGTATGGCATCAGGCAGTTGGCATCAGCCCTGAGGGCATTATGGGAATCTTCAGGGCTGATTCAGCAAGTCACTGTTTACTGCTGACAGAGTATATTGCCTGTGAACATTTACTTTATTAGTGACCTTTCATTTGAGACCACTTCTGAAAACTGGTATTTTGCAAAGTGTGCTGATGGGTGACAAACACCAGTAGCTCCAGTTCTGTGCTGGTCAGAGATGGTGTCACTGACCCTTGCAGCCTTCCTCTGCAGTAGTCCAGACAGGGGAGGTCCCATTGCACTCCCAGCTCTGCCCCTCCAGGGTGGCACCAGAGCCGTGCTTCACCTTTGCCTAAAGAACAGGCATAAGATCTCAGTGTCATTTTTTCATAGTTAAGGTGTATGTAAGAGGGTCTTGCTTTAATTTCAGACTCATTAACATATTTCTGTTACAGAGCTTAACAGGCAGACATCTTTCATCTGACTCACCCCTCTGTGTGGAGGAGTGAATGAGTGTTTGTAACAAATGGCTTTTTAAAAGAATGAATAAGGGTTCCTGGTTACCATAAGCTGCCCAAGAATTCTGAAGGATCTTATCTTTTTAATGAAAATGACTCTGGTTTAAATCTGCCAGCTTGGAGTTCATGCTGTCACATTTCAGGTTCCTTACCAACCTTTGCTTTTAGGGGCTAGCATTCCAAGCTGGATTCACTATGGATCAAATTTGCTTGTTGAGAAGATCTTTATTTTTCAGTGTCACTGCCATTGCATCTTCCCTCCAGGGAAATGAAGAGTGTGGTGTAATAGCTGCTGCTGGGTTTGCTTGCTGGCAGTCACAGTTCATGCTGAAGGGAGATGGTATGTGGTGATGCTTCCATAAGGCAGGAATGAGTACAGTTTACAACAGTTTTCCAGGAAAGGAATACACTGGTTGCCTTTAGGAAGATTTCACTGTGATGATGCACAGCTGTGCTGCTCTTCCCAATTCCTGAGCTCTGCCTCTGTTTCTTCTCCTTCTCCTTTAGGCAGATACCCAACATTTTGCTAGTTCCTTCTAGATTAAAAGAGGGGAATGGGGTAGAGACTGGAAAGAGGATCCTTGGGAGCTGTCCTCACATTACACCCTGGCATAAAAAAAACCCCACAACAAAATGCCTTGACTTGACTGCTAGCCTGTGTATTTTAAGGTTAGGCCAAGCAGGATTCCTGATCAGGGCCTGATCGCTAACAGTACTGATCACCTGCCTTTATCACCTGGCACAAACACAGGACAGGAGGGTGATGGGGACATCTGTTCCCTAAAAGAAGGGCAGGATTTATTCCTGAGGTCAAGGGACCAGCTTGCCTCTGCCAGATTGGAAGCACAACCTTTCCAACCAGTTTGTCAGCTCAATTGTTTCGAAACCTGCTTTGTTTATGCTATAAAACCTGGCTTCTGGATTCAACATGGAGTGCCAGAGGATGCAGGAACAACAGAGTGAGCTGCTTTAAATCCCGTGCTTAAACTCCATCAGGCCTTAGAGATGTAAAGAGAATGTTTCTCTCTAGCTGATAGATTTATTCTCAGTCACATTCCTGTGACACCAGGGGAGGAAACAGCCTGAGCAAATGGGGCGGAATACAGCTCCTGGGATGTGGCTGGAATAGCCAGAGCTCCAGAGCAAAGACCCAAACACATCCTGCACCACTGGGGATTAAAGTCAGGCTGTCAGTAGGGCTTTAACTCCCTGCAGATCTTTCACCTGACATTGTCTTTAAACCCTTTTGGGTTCTAACAGAAACAAAGGTGAATTACAGGGAGATTTTCCTTGAAACATGAGCTACAGAGTTTTGAAGATGTCAGTGCTCACCTTGGGCTCAGACTTGCAGCATCCTGTGGTAAGTCCCCAGCAGTTCAGTGAGCTGCTCCAGGCCTGGAGGTCCAGAGGTTTCCTTTACTCACAAGTACTGATGCAGCCAAAGGCAAGCCAGAAATTCATTATGTATGCTTCAGTCTAGCTCTGACCCATCCCAAAGTCTGGCAATTGCTGCCCTCATGATTTCACTGTGTTTATCTCTTACTGGGGGTGTTTGCTGGGCTGCTCATATAATATGATTCACCAAAAGAAGTGGTTCCTGAATTACCCAGTGCCAAATATTCTGGTTTGATCCAGCAAAGCTTTTCAGGTCGTGATCAGCTTTAAGAGTGTGAGTAGTTGCACTGAAATGCTCTGGATTACCCTGGTGCTGGTGTGGGGACAGCGGGCACAGCTTTGCAGGATCAAGCCCTTGGATATAGGGGCCAGAGGCCATGTGCTTGAGGAAGGGAGAGGGGTCACTGCCAGCAGTCCTGTCACAGAGTAGCACCCTGGAATTTAGGGCAAAAGCACATTGAACTTTTTTGTTTAATGCCAATCTGCCTGAAGTCCTCAAACTGTGTAAGCCAAGATCAACAAAGGAGGCTAAAACCTCTTAACACCAGTTTCTCTTCTTTGCTGACAGCGATGTCAGGCACAAAATCAAATTCTTTCTGGGTGTCAGGTAAGTCAAAGACTGCAGAGTGCCCCAGAAGGGGATTCTTGGGGATTTATGTGCCATCAACAAGATGAATGATAATTAAAGCCTGAATATTTCTGCTAAGCTGGGAAACAAAAAAGAACCGTCTTAATTCCTTAAATTCCTCATGCCAAGCTGTAAAATATATTCCATTCATGCCTGTGTCTTGCTGCTTGTTCTCTCTGTGTGTCTTTCTTTAGCATTCAGCCACCTGTTTGTAAGCAGTGTCCTGCAGGTTCTCAGGGCGCTTTCCTCCCCACTCTCCCTGCCCTTGGACGTGCTGCTTTGACACTGAGGCCTCCTTGTCTACGGGAGACAGTCCATCAGAGCTGCCTGGCCTGCCCCGCTCCCATAACTTCATTCTTGGAAAGTTTCTGAGTTTCCTGGGTGATAAAACATGGGCAACATTTGCTCTGACCTGAATCATTTCTGAAGGCATTGAGCCCTGGTTTTTGTTATGAAGGTTAGTCAGGGTGGGTGGTGGGGCATGAGAATTCCCAGTGATGGCAATTCCTGACAAGTGTCAGAAAGTCGCTGCCTGCAACTTTCACACTGCAGGATTGTTTTGATTAGTTTTTTAGTGCATGCTGAAAAATACATGTGACAAGCTGAGGGTGAGAGACACCAGCAGAACAAATCGGCATATTACAAGATTGTCTGCCATGGCTTGGCCCCAGCTCTCACCAAAAGGGAGAAAAAAAAAGGGGAAATGAAAAAAAAATTTCAAGCCCTGCCTCTATATATACAGCAGCTATCAAACTGTCACAGATCACCACTACTACAGCTGGGGTTAAAATAATATAATAGCAGAGTGTTTGCTGGTCTTGTAAAAACCTCCTGGTATTCACTGGAGACCAAACTCATGAATCAAGAGGACAGTGTTTAAAAAACTATAAAGTTACAAAAAAACCCACACAATAAATAGCTCTGGAATGTTGTGGGTTGACTGTGGGATTTTTTTTCTTTGCTCTGCATTATTTATCCCCTTAAAATTAATACTGTCTGCATGATGGGTGGCTTGGGGCTTAGAGAGACTTACAGAGCAAGTTCACTTCCAGTTCTCAATTACTGTGGAGTCTGATTCTGTTCTCATTTACTCTTGACTACATGGGAAATGATTGTGTTTCCCTTGATACAGTATATGCAGGGCATAATAAAAGCTTGAGTGTCTGGCCCTTGCAAAGAGAGACCTAGGCCACTCCAAATACTCTCAGTCGATTTATTTAGTTTTTACTACATTTTTTGTGGTGAGGATGTGCTGCATCTCTGCTCCCAGCCCAGCTCACAAGACCAGCATCACTTCTGGCAGAAATTAAAAAGCTTCAGGTTTGGCCTTTGGAAATAGTCCAAGCTTTAATAAAAAAGCTTTTTTCAAACAACACCATTTCCATCCCAAGGGGTGTTGCCTGACCAAACCTGGTAACTGAGCAACCTTCACAGGATGCTGTGGTGTCAGTTCCCAGATCCGTGGCAAAGGCTGGGTGGCACTGGCTTTCCTCATGAAAATAAAAATCATTTTCTGCTCAAAACAAAGCAGTTACTTTTTAGCTTGAAATTTAATTTCTTCTTAGAAGCATGAAAGCTTAGGAACAGGATCATTTAGCAGTCAGACACCCATCATACACACTGACTTGGCCTTTTCTGATCCTTCCCAGCACATTGGCAACTCCTGCCAGCATGGCTGAAGGTCATTCTCCAGCATCTCTGCCATGAGGAAACAGGAAGGGCACAGCTAATACTGTGCCAAATTAACAGACTGGGTTTTAATTCAACACCAGTTATGGATGAATACTTGCATAAGGAATCCCCGGCCTGCTTTAAGCAAGGCCCCTGGGCATGCACTTCAGGCTAACCTAAGTACAAGTGCTTCCTTGTGTTGTGTCTTGGAAATGATGAATGCAGACAATGCAGAGTTGCCTTCATGCCCCCTTTTCAGAAATCATATTGCCTTCAAAGAATGGGAATTGTACTGTGCTGCTGGTGGAAGGAGGTGCAATGTTAGTTGGGAACCTTTGTGCCCTTTCACAACATGAAGGGAAAATATCATTTTTCATCTGAGTAAACGACTTTACATGTAGGTTGACTGAGTGAGAAGTTGTATTATAAGGATGTTCATTTTTCTTTAGCAATATGGAGAGCCCATGCAGCAAAGCATCTTGTGAAGTATTAACAAGATTCTGGTTGGCATCCACAGGGATCTTTAATCCTGGCTGTAGCTGCTTTCAGCATTAACAGCTCTGGAGATATATCCGGGGAGGAGGGAAAAACCATACCAGGCTAATTTGAGAGAGCAGCTGGCTACCTGACAGTCTAGGGACCGTGTGTAATTAAAAACATTCCTGTCTCCAGCACAAGGCTTATAGATCTGTCCTGGCTGTCTGTAATTAGAGATGTGGCATGAATATATTGGTTTGGGAGTGGGATTATTTGTACTTTCCTTGTTTCTGGTCCTCCTGTTTTATGGTGACATGGTCTCTGGGACATGCAGAGGAGTTCAACATCCAAAGTGATGATCCAAAGTGATCCTGGAGAGAGCAGGTTAAAGATCAAAGAGGGAGCACTGCCCTGCTGCATGTGTGTACCCTGTAAAGAAAGCATGCTGGATTTCAGCACGTGGTTAATGAAGCTGGAGGTGCCCGGATCTCCTGTTACTGACACAGTGAGGAGACACAGCCTCCTTGCATGGGGATGGGAAAATAACCATAAATTTAGCAAACACACACTGTACCAGGGCAGTGGAGCTGAGCCTGTGATGTGCCTTCATTTTGCTTAACCCTGTTCCCATCCCAACCCTGACTCACAAGCTTGTCATCAAAAGTGATCCTTATCTTTTTTCCTGCTTTTCCAAAACTCTGTGAATGGCCAAGACGGACTCTTTGAAGTCAGTGGGGGCTGCAGACTGCTCTGTGCTTTGGAAATGCAGACCGTGAATTTAGGCACCTGCTTTTTAAAGATCTTTATCTATTAATTTAGCAGTGCTTCAGCTTCACTATGTGTATGACAGGTCAAGCAATTCCTGCTTCCTCCAGGATCGGAAATGCCCTCATTTAACTTAATGTGGATGGGTACAAGATATGCCCAAATGAGGCATTATCTTTCACAATATAATAAGGTATAAAATCCTTTTAATCAATGTTTTAATGTACCCTCTATAAGACAATTAGTGGTTCATTTGGTAGGATGGCACCAAATATGCACAGAAAGGTTATCCTGTGTGATTCTGTTAGGTGACCTTTTCTCTAGGGATTCCCTTCTCTGCCTTTCTCCATGTTTCTTTGTGGTTTCTGTAATTTCTTCTGGTGTTTCCTTATTAATTTCATCCTACTGCTCCTTTTTCATCCCTTTCCCCCTGGAGCAGAGGAGAAGCAGGAGGAGGAGAGAGATACTTGTGACACCAGCTTTTCCCCAGTCAGCCCTGCAGTTTCACATATACCAGGAAGCACGGGACTTTGCCAGGACTGGTTCTCATTGCTGGAGGAGTAAAGGCAATGTCTAAAGAGGCAGTGTCTGAGCCAGGAGAGATCAGGATGTTACCCAGCCACGGTCCTGATGTAAGGGCTGGGCTGAGAGCATCCATAGGTGTGGTTGTGAAACTGGCAATAAAATTTGTTTCTGAGCTCTCTTCATGGGTGTTGGAGATCACACAGGGAGCTGATTGAAACCAGGAACGAAGGGACAACCACTGCCATTGCCTTGGCTTCCTTTCATTCTCATTTCCCAAGGAGCTGTGACTCCACTGTGCCTCTGGAATAAGAGCTTTTACAGTTCTACGATCATTTCAGGCTCTGGAAGAAGTGTCAGATGAGGCTGGGCTAAGCCATCACTCTTTTGTGCAAGCCTTTGAGGCAGCGCTGGTGTGTTTGAGCTCGGACAACTCAGGATCACTAAAACACGGTGTCCTGCCTTAGCTTCAAAGCGATGGCAGCGCTTTTCTGGGGGTTAACAACAAGGCACTTTCTCCCTCCCGCATCCCTTCTCCTGTTGCTGCCCTGGTTTAGTCACCTGGCTCTGCTGTGCTCTTGTCTCATCAGCTCGGTGCCTGCAGCAAGAGCAATTACTCCAAAGCCATGGCTGGCTGGCTGCTGGCGAGCGCAGCTCTGTCATTAATGCTGCCTGCCTGTTAAAAGGGTGAGCGGGGCTGGCTCCTTCCCTTCCTGGCCCTGGCCCGGCTCTCCATGAGCTGCCTCGCCTCGCCCGGCACCAGGTGCTGGCCGCTGGGAGCGGGCTCCCGGCAGCGCTCCCCATGCAGCCCCACCTGCACGCCCTGAAGAAGATCCTGGTCCTCTGGAGCGCGTCCCAACGGTGCGTACCCGGCTCCGAGGGATCGGGGACACCGATCGGGGACATCGGTGTGGCGCTGCACGCCCCACCTGGGCACCGGCGCCTTTTGCTTCCTCCCCTATCGGGAATACTTCAGCTCCCTTCGGTGGCAGTGGAGAGCAATTCACTGCTGCTTGTTTTGTCTGCCTGCTTTGGTGAGGGATGGGACGCTCAGAGACTCGGTGAGCTGGGACGCTGCACTTTGCTGTGACCTCTCGTTCTCTGTGGTGTCGTTTCCTTGTTCTTTTAGGCAGGAACCTGTATGGTGAGCACAGCTGGATCTGTTGTGCTGACACAACCAGCTGGGCATAGGAGACGGCATTTAGCTGTGAGGCAGTGCCAGCCTGCCCCAGCCTGGGCACGCTGCTGCGCTGGCTGCTTTGTGTTGAGCTCTGTGTGCGCTCTATATTGTGAGAATGTGTCTTTCTGATGTTTAGATGATGACAAGCTGCTCAGAATAGCATCGTATCACCTGGCAGGTTAATCACAGGTGGCACTGTGCCGCTCAGACAAGTCCTGCCTTTGTGTGCTTGGTCACCATCCCTATCAAGTGCGTGGTATTTGCTCCTTTTCTGCTGGTCTGTTTGTCCAGGGGTGGGGGTGAGATTCAGGGGTTAGTTGAAGTACAAAAGACTGCAGAGAAATCTGTTTTCCAGACCTAACACTGAGTTTTAAATCCTTCTGATCCAATTCTAGAAAACAGCTTCTTTGCCTTTGCATGGGTGCATAATTAACTGTGGTAGCAATGAGGATTTTCACCCACCAGGAGCTAGGGCCTAATGATACCAGGTGTGCAGCAGCCTTGTTTTATAGCAACAGAGTATCTTATAATTTAATCTTGACCTTATGAAATTATAGGACACCTTCCTTTTCTGCCAGGGCACTGTGCCTGCCAGTGGCACCATACTTAGTGCAAATTGCTCTGGGGTTTTGGCGGAGTGGCCTCTCTACGTTAGAGCAGATTGAGGGCACGGGATTGTTTTCAGCCGTTAAATGGTGCCTCTTTCAGAGCTCTGTTGTCATGTAGTCTTGAATTACTGGGCAATTCCTGAAAACATCACTGTTTAAGAGACTACTTTCCTTGCAGACCAAATATCTGGGAATTAAGATATAGCTGGCTTGGCTTTTCAAAAGTTCTTACTATCCATGGCATTCCCAAGGAAATTATCATGAGCTTTAGTTTAGACATACTTATATAAAGGCATTTTTATTTAGATGCCTAAGATTTTTGTTTTTACCTCTTTTACCCAACTCTAGGTTATGTCATTCTCTACCACTTGGAGAGTCAAGTGTTTCTCTTTTGCTATTTACTCGATAAGCGTTAAGTGCAAATTCCTGGACTTGGCCTCTTCCAATGTAAATAAACCAGATTTTGTTTTAGTGATGGAAGCTAACAAAGGTTTAATTGACGTCAGCACAGGGTGAGCAACATCAAGGTATCACAGCATCAGAGTTATGATGTGGAGTGGCTCCCTGGGCTTTTCCCTCTGCCACAGCTGTCAGACCACAAGGCTGGATACCAGGTGGGAAATGGCCAATTCCAAAAGTGCCATTGCAAAACTTCTGGAAAACATGGATGGAACTGCTGCATGTGAGCAGGCAGAAAGGTTTTTGAGACCAGTTGACTTGCAGATAGTGACTTTATTCCTACAAGGGAATAAAGTGTACAAGGGAGTACAACTGTACAAGGGAGTTCAGGCACCTAAACATTTAGTATGCAGGCTTTGAAAGTTAAAAAAATAAAGGTTAGTTTAAGTGTGCCTTTACACATCTGGTAGGTGCAGCTGTCATTGCAGGAAGGAGTTGGTGAGGTGTCTCTTTGAGGACTAATGACAGGGCAGAGCAGACAGAGCCGTGGTTGTGTGGAACAGCCCCGTGTCCTCGGAGCAGGCACAAACAGTAACTGCAGCTGTGCCTGACACCGGCTTTACCACAGGCTCTTTCCTGCGTGCTGCAATTAGGCAGCTCACAGGCTTCTGGGTCTTGAGAGAGACTTCAACGAGCCCAGCCTGTTCTGAGACAGGGCTCAGAGATCTTCCTGAGGGATCTCATAGGATAACAAATAAATTTCTTTCATCAGCATCTTGACAATGTCTCAGACCGGGTTCCTCACTTGGCAGGAGCAGCGTGACCCAGTGGTTCTGTGCAGCTCCCAGTGCTAAATGATTGGCATTTGAGGTTCCTGTTGTATTCCAACAATTTGGAATAACTACACTTATCCCAAGTGTATTTTAGATCCAAATACATTAAATTTGGACCAGCCTCAGGCATCTTCTTTCCCAATTGATCAAATGATATCCTTCCTTTCAGGAAATAAGTTCCAGTTGCCTTGAGCTCTTGTCACAGAGACAGAGTCCCTGTACATGAGGGAAAGTTCTGACTGAGGACAGTTTGACAGAACTAGACCAGGATGAGAAACTTCACACTCCTCATACTTTTAAAGCATTTTTCTTCGTTTTACCTCATAGCATTCTGTCTTGGTTTAAAAAGATAGGTGTCTGCTAAGGAAGGAAACACAAACCCCCTCTCTCCAAATCACTACAATTTTTTGAAATTAAAATGCTTTCAGGCAAAAAAATATGGGGATAGGAATAACAGTTTTTATTAGGAAAAAAAATTAAAGGAAACAAAGGTACTAGTACTAGCAAACAACAAAAGAAACAAACAAACAAAAACTTTGACAGAGTCAAGATATGACTTGCCACTTTGGGGCAGGGTGTGGATAACAGTTTAGTTGAGTGGTGGCTGTAGTTTTTTTAGAGTGGAAGCTATGGCTCTGTTAAAATAATAGTTTAGCAGAGAAGAGTGTAGGTAGATGGGTTTGGGGTTTTTTGGAAATTTAGTGGAGAATTTAGGCTGTTTTCGTTTTTAAAAGTGTCTCTTTTTATTTCAGTAGAAATGCTTGGCTCTTTTCTTTGGGCAGAGCACTTCATAATGGGAATAATGCAATTTTATCAGTTATGTGGAGGCACTCAATGGCCCATTAACAAAAAATGTCTTTCTAGGGGAGGTATTGTTTGTGAAGAGATAAGGGAAACCTGCCCAGATAACAACCCCATCTTTATCAGATGGCAAATAGAATATCTTATTTTAACAATCCAGGACACATTCAAAATTTTATCTCTACTTTTGGGCCATATTTTCTGTGCTCTGATGACCCTGCCTTTCTCTCCTGGTTTTCCTGAGCTCTGTCAGTAATTCAGTGTAAACCACCCCTCATTGCAACAGTGATTCTTGAGTGACAGCAGCGCTCATGAGATGCTGAGCTGCTGCCTGGCACACAGCAATGCAACCAAAACCTCCACTTGTTTCTTAAACCTTTATTAACCAATTAAAGTAGGAGCAAGCACTGACCTAGAAATGTGGCAGCTGCAGCTCTGGCCATGGCTCAAGAGCCTCTTGATGACCTACTTTGTCCCAGCCTGGAGCATCCTGCTGCACAAGAGTGGGTCCTTCCCAGGAAACTCATCAACAAATGCCTGTTGCTGCTGCAGTTTCAGGGGAGGCTGCAACTTGAATAGGTTAAACAGTGGAAACCATGAGGTTCCTTTTTAGGAATCTTCCTGAAGCCCTCCTTTTTTACACCCAGCCATTAGCCTGACCTTATCTCTTTCCATACAGTGGGATACCTTGGACATGCACTTAGGAAGCCCCTGGAGGAATTGCCCAATGTAACCAGCACAGACCAGGTCAGAGAATTCTATCATGTAACTTAATTTTGGTTTAATCATCTTTCTTTGCTTTCCCATTTTGGGTTGTGTAGAGCAACAGTGACATCCTTTGGCTTTTTAGGTGAATCCAAAGTCCTTTACATATGCCATGTATTTACTCAAGGTGGAGGGCTGGACCAGAGTGTCTGAGAGATTATAAAATGCTGAATTCTCTGAATAATTGTTAGCACTGCAGAACCAACCCAGGTAAGGAAAAGTTAGAGCAAATTTGCTTCAGCTTATTCACTCATGATAATATATAAAATCTAAATTGCTACAATAAAAGTCTGTTCTATTTAAAAACTGCATCCTTTCTTGAAGACAAGAGGGCTTAGAAAAAGAAGAAAATTAGTGGAGTTTGTGGGGGAGGAACTGACAGCCAGAGAGTTGTAAAAAATCCCAGTGAATGAAAAACTGAAAGTTGGAAATAGAGGATTCAGTGATGAAACTAAACAAAACAAAACAAATCATTCATGTGAGAAGCTGATCTGGAGGATTCTCATTCCATTCCAAAAAAACTGAAAACAGTTCAATTTATTTTTAACCATGTTAGTGAATAAGTAGACGTTTCCTGCAGGTATTTCATTGAACAGAGACAGTGTCTGCAGTTACAATCCCACTCCAAGGTCCAATGCCTTGACCTGGCAGGAAGTACCTGTGAGAAGGAGGATTGAAACTCTCAGCCTTGGTCCAATTTTGTCCCTCCACAGCCCAGCCCAGCTCTTGGGGGTTGTGTCTGCAACCAGGTGCAGCTAGTCCTTGTGACTGGGACACCTGGGACTTGCACAGGCAGCATGGGGATTTTCCATACCAGAACCACCAGAGATAGAGGAAAAAGGGAGTTATGCTGATTGGCACCATCTGATTCGGAGTCTGGTTCATGGCTCTTAATTAGAAATTAAACTGTAAGTACTGTGCAGAGCAGTCATAACTGAGGGGAGCTACAGGTGCTCAGCAAAAGGCTTTTTCCATTCCATTTAGCAACTTTGGAGCAGGCATCATGCCCACAGCATCTAAGAGGGATTTTCCCTTTATTTAGATTTTAATTTCCAATGCGAGAGCCCATGAAACATTCCCACCTGATGCTCATTGTAGTGGAGAATTTCAGACTGCCCTTTGTGGATATGTGCACAACAGAGCAGAGGGGAAGTTCATGAATAACCTTTGCCTCCTATGCCTCTAGACTCCAATATTCTGGAGATGCTTTCATCCAGTTTATGTGATTTTAGCCCTTAGAGTCTCTCTGCTTAATCTTCATATCCCATTGCTTGCCTTTGGCTGGCTCACAGCTTGAAAATGTTTCTTCTTGATATTTCAGACACTGACATCTCAGTCCAGCCAGAAGTCTCCCTTTGGAGAGCTCTCTTCTCCCTGCCTGCCTCTGGGGACGCCTCTGTGGAGATTTGTTGATGCAATCCTTGCTTTCCCTCCTCCTTGTGAAGTGCTTCCGTGCCTCTCCATGGCTGCATGTCTGCAGCTAATTCCAGGGCACTGTTGCTGTGCTTTCATGGACTGGGAGAAGAACGCATAATTTCTTTTTTTATCTCTCTTAGTCATTCTCTGGCTGATCTCTGTCTCACAGCTGCTTTACAGGTTAGCTCCGCACAGCACTTGGGTTTGCAGGGCCTGATCTTCCCAAGCAGTTACCAAATGCTGGAATTCCCCTGGGTGTTGACTTTTTGGTGCCTGTTGAGCTCCTTTTCTCATTCCTGCAGTATGTGGTTTCATGGGGAGTGGCTGGCTGCCGGCTCAAGTTCCTTTGACTATCCTGTGTATACATTTTCCATGATCAGAGAGGGAGGCCGGCGGATAAAATCCTGCTGTTTGCGGATAACAACGGATAACATTGCCGTGCTAACAGACATTTACATGGGAGATATGAAAACAGCCCCATTCATACCCTCCTGTGATGGTGCTGAGTCTTACAGCTGCTTTGAAATTTGAGGTGAGCTGTTGCTGGATTGCATAGGGCACCGGCTTTGCCACAGCTTCCCACAGGTGCACTGGACTTACCTAGCCCTGGTCAGCCTGCTGACAGCAGGAGGGTAAGCACAGCCTTCCTGCAAAGCTCCCAGCATCCTTGGGGAAGTTACAGGGAAGGAGGTTGCTCATGGCTGCCTTGTCTGCAGATTTCCAAAGATGGAAGGGAAAACACTGTATTTGCACTCCAGAGCAGGCTTGGCCCTGTTCTTACCCACACAGTAGGGATAATTCAGCAAAACACCACAAACATCCAAACTCCTTTTGATAAGGAATAAGCCAAAAAGGTGGGTTTCTTTCCAGAGAAAATACTGACATTTCACTAAAAATAGAATCCGCCAAAGTGCCGTTGCATGTCTGGAGCCCGCACAGCCCAGTTTGTCCCTGCGAGGCCGGCGTTCAGGTGGCCTTTCCGGCGAAGACAAACAGGGTTATCTCCTCGAGTGTGCTTGGAGCTGCCATGAAAGGGAGGCTTTCTTCCCCATTTCCGAGAGGAACCAGAGCTGGTGCTCTCCTATCACATTGGGACCTTGTTGTGCCTCTTTGTCCCCAGTTAATGACATCCGGTGCTGATTGCTGGTGTCACAGTAGCTTCCAGCGCTGCCCGCTCTGGTACTTGATTTTCTTGTGCTGCTACACCAGATTGCCAAAATGCAGTAGATTTGAGGAAAACTTTAATTTGGAAAATTCATCCAGACCCGGGATCTTGCTGGGAGCTGCTCTAAGACTTGCCCCTGTATCTGAGGTGCCACGACGTGGCCCATTTCTCTGCCCTGCCTGGGTTATGGTGGGGCCAAGTTCCTGCCTTGGACTTTGGTGGCTCTGCTGTGGCAAAGGAGAACAGCTCCCAGTGTTTCCTCGCTCTCACATGCTGGAACTGTTTGCGCATTTAGAGCAAGTAATGCTTTATTACTGTTTACATGAAAGCAGGAAGGCAAAATAAATTTTAAAAAAGGAGAGTGAGAACATCTTGTGAACCTGCTGTTCTCAGATCTTTCCGATAAGGACAGTTCCAAGTGCGTGAGAAGTTTCCTACTCCAAGATTTATTTACTTCTGAAAGAAAAGCCACCCTCATCTCATTATTTTATTTTCAATACAAGTTTTAATTTGGTGAGAAAATATCTTCCCGTTGAAGAACCTATTCTGCCTCATTAACTGCTATAAAAAGCCCCCCCCCAAGCTTGAAATGTTTAAAGAAGCATAAATTAAGGCTAAGTTTGTTGTTTGCTGCTTTAATCAACAAACAACCTTAAAAAGGACTCACAAAAGGTTCTGTAAACTAAATTTATTAGTGAGCAGGAAAACAGGCTCTCAGCTGCAGCCTCCTCCCCTTCTCAGCTCCCTGGATTTGGAGGGGGGTGGGTTTCTGGAGTGACTGGTTTTGTTTACAGTGTCTTATTCTCTTGGGCAGGTTATTGTGGTCCCATGGATCTCTGTCAGACTTTTGTGATGCAGTTGAACTGAAGTGACTTGGGACAGTCTGTTAATTAGGTCTTCAAAGCCTTCTCCCTTTTTTCTTCGCTGTACAAATGTCCTTTTTTTCTCTTCTTTTCCCTAAATCTTTTTGTCAGTAGCTCAGAAGGAAAAGAGGGTTTGTTTTTTTTCTGCCAGAGAAAACTGCAATTCTCTTTGCCTTCCTTTCGCCTCTCTGGGATGTTGGAGGAAAAGTGGATTCACATCTATTTTCTGCACTTTTCCACTCCTTGGAATGCTTAAGAAGCCTTCTACTATTTCCTCTTTATGCTATCATCATGATGTATTTCTCTCTTAGGGATATCTCCACACACAGAGGGGTGCTTACAGTGACTGTGGTACCAAGAACTAAGGGGAAACTTAGGGGTATAGTCTGGAAAGTTTCAGTGCAGAGGACAGGATAGTTGAATAAAAACATTAGGAATTAACTTCCCTGAGTCGGGAAGTTAATTCACACATGTGAATATGTGATTTCTTTCCAAATTCCCCTTAGAATTTCCTCATAACAGTGAACTTCTGTAGAAACCTCTTGCATCCAGACCCAGTTCAATCTTAAACTGATTTTTCATTGGGTTTATTTGGGAGAAGTCTTCATGAGGAAATTTAATAATGGGTTTTATTCATTGCTGCTGGATTTGGACTTGCTCACTTCTTAATTTTTTTCACAGTTATCTTAAGTTCAGTCTGAGATATGCAGTGTATGAGAGATCCAATAAAAATCCTTTTTGTTCACTGGAAAAAATGGCCTTGACCCATTAGAGAGCAATTTGATATTTATCTGAACACCTCCTCACCTTGCAGGAGTTAATTTGACTTGGAGATGAGCCAAGACAGAGAGTTTCTCTAAACTTCTCCAGCTTTATAGGCTTGGATTCAGAGTCCTGGTTCTAAACAACTCATGGTTCAAGTTTTCCAAACTGAAAGGTGACTGGGCACGTTTTGGAAAACTGGAGCCTCCCTGGGAGTTCTGTTCCCCCCTGATTGATGGCCCTGGCTCCAGCCTCTCTGTGCTCTCACCCTTCATGGTCTGTGGGTAGGTCAGCACTGCAAACACTCCTCCAAGGAAATCATCCTTCTTCAATGCAGCCCATGGTTTGTGTCAAAACCCAATTTCCTCTGTCCATCCCACGCTTTCCCTTCCTCCCCCAGCAGATGTGACAAGGGTCTCACATTTCACACCAGCTGCCTGAGCAAATGCAGGAAGGGCCCTACTGTGCTGCAGCCTGGCATCTGCAGTGCCCAGCAAGCCAGAGGCATGAGGAGCAGCCACAGGACAGGCTGCTTTGGGGATGTTTCAAGTTGTCTTTTCATCCTTCAAATAAGAGCTTTTCTCCATCTCTGTGAACCAGCCATATCTCAGCCCTGCGTCCAGCAGCTCATGTTGCCAGAAACAAGAGACTGGGAAAACAGGGAAGTGTGGGATGAGGTGGAGCACAGGGATCCAGGGCTACTCTTCCACAGCCATCACTGTGGGCATGCAGTGCTCCTCCCCCTCATAGCTTCAGTTAAAGAGGAAGAGGGAAGCACCCTTGGTTATCCCATGGCCCTAGGAGCACGCTGTTCACTGGGCATGGCAGTACCAGGCATCCAGCTGCCAGGGAGCTGAGCAGGTGGAGAGCAGGAACACTGGAAGGGTTGTTGTGGTGACTAGGAGAAAGCAAAAGAGAAAGGACGCCTGAGCCCTTTGGTTCCCCACAGCAGAGGTATTCCTGTCATCTCTGGGAAGGGATGGGATGTGGACGTGCATAATCCTAGGGCGTCTTCATCTACTCCCAAAGGCAAACAAAGGCAGTGCCCATCATGGTGGTGTGTACACAGAGGTTTTAGGCTCTCTGTCCCTGTTTCAGCCCAGCTGGCAGGCTCTGGAGCTGATGGTGGCAGAGTGTACACTGCCTGTTCACTGTGACATGGGAACTAAAGTGAAACTACCTGCATGCTTTTGGTGCAGGTAGGAAAGGGCAGGGAGATGGGCAAGGGCTTCACTGGACCTTCCAGACACCAGCTTATATCTGTCTCTGCCATAATTCACTCTGCTTCCAATGCACCTTGCTGCAGCTGGGAGACACAGGTCAGGAATCCATCTGGGCACTGCAGGGTCCAGCTCTGTTTTCTTCAGGTTTTCTGTAAGTCCAAGGACAGCTGTTTTCAAAGCAGTGAGAACACCAGCAGGACAGAGGAAAACTTATGAAGACCCATGATTATTGAAGGAGATTATATGACCTCTGCTTTTGTGCTTAGATAGGATTAAACTGCCATCAGAAGCAAATGCCAAATAATAAACTAAAATCCTAAAAAAAAAAAACCAAAAAACCAAAAAAAACCCCAGCCCTCTGAGTCCTCCCCCTGGTTCTTACCCCTTGCAGGATATGATATTTGATACTGGTGTCACAAGAGTCACCAGGTGGAGAATTCCTGCTTAGTTACAGACTTTTTTTTTTTTTTTTTTTTTTTTTTT
>VWZP01006790.1:430010-496908 GCA_013396995.1 Dicaeum eximium
TTTTTTTGGTGCATGGGAGGGCTTTTCTTTCCAGAATAAGCACTGAAGGGCATGTAGACTGGTCCTGGTGGAAAAAGTTCTGGAGGTATTTCAGTGGGAGCTGAGCTATGCTGTCGCATTCAGGACATGCCACTGCTCCACCTGAACAGGGAACAAACAATTTTCCGTTGAAGCAGGATCAGGAGGGACTTGCACAAAGGCCAAGGT
Organism: Dicaeum eximium; assembly: GCA_013396995.1. Taxonomy (NCBI): domain Eukaryota; kingdom Metazoa; phylum Chordata; class Aves; order Passeriformes; family Dicaeidae; genus Dicaeum; species Dicaeum eximium. Next base: position 430,218 of record VWZP01006790.1, read on the forward strand.
GTGACTGGGATGGGTGTAGCTGTGTAGGGCCAGTGAGGCATTCCAGCCAGGACACTGGCAGCAGGTGAGCTGTGGACACTGAGCCCCTCTGAGATGTGGCTGCTATCAGCCAGAGCTCCCTGCAGCACCTCAGTTCTGCAGTGTGGGTGTTTGGACCCACCCCCCATCAGTCTGGAAGGGAGGCTGCTGCTCCAGGGCAGCACGGATTGTGCGGAAGGTTTCGTTTTGTCAGCAGTACGTGCTTGTTGTGATCCCTCCCAGTGAATTCCCCCTTGGATTAGCTGCCGGTCATCTGCCTCAGGGCGAGTCCCTGTGCTATCCTAAGTACTGTCATGCTTCACTAAGTAGTCCAAGGTTATGGGGAGCCTCAGGTTTATGCTACAGGTGGTAATATTTCTGTTGTTGTTTTTATCACAGAAGGTCAAGCGTTCATGGGTTTTTATGATCACATCCCAAACCTGGACTTTGTTTCATTGCCTGGTAACGTTGGTGACCCTGTTTGCCACTCAGTATCTTGCCAAATGGCCGGCCAAGATGCAAAGTACAGTTAAAGTGTTTAAAATATCAATAAAACCATCTGGAATCATTTCATGGAGCAAATTATTGTGGGTCCTTCTGGTCCTAATGGAATATCCTGAGCAGGTGACATACACTGCACATGCTGGTGTGGGAATATACAGTGTTCCATGTAGCTTTCTGGTCAGAGGGGGGAGAAAGGATACCTTTGGGAGGGGTGATAGCAAAAGCCATGCCTCCAATGGGTGACATCTGCACAGAGGAGCTCTGCTGGCAGCAGGGTCACCCTGGCTGCTGGCTACAGACATCGGCTCTTGAGCTGGGTGAGGGGTGTGCTCGGCTTGGATCAGAAAGGGCCTCTTGCTGTGAAAGGGGATGGGAGGGCAGGCACCACCTGAGTCATTCCCAGGCTGTTCAATCCTGCTTCCCAAACCTGCCCTTTTGTGTCACAAGACAGTCATCTGGAGCTGTTGAAATTATTAACCCATCCTGATGACACATCCCCTTAGGCACGTGCAGAGGAGGGAGGGGTCTGTTGTTGTCCCCGGTGGAAATCCGGCTGTGAGAGCTCCAAGCCGTCGCAAGACAGGTGTGTGACAGCACCCTGGGTTTTATACAGACAAAATATTCTCCCTAGGAAGCACAGGTGAAAAACATATGGAAAATGGCCCTTAATCTGCTGAGAGAGGTGCCACCTCATGATGGGTTTCATAATTAGAACTCAGAAGTAATGCTCACTGCCTTGGTAACCTCACCTCTGGTGTTTTTTCTGCATCTCCCATGCTGGTTTATCATTAGATTTCTGCAGCTGATGAAGTATTAAACTTTGGGCTGCTGATTATGAGTGTGCAAGTAAGCAGAGAGACATCAACATGAAAAGTAGCACTAGCTGAGCATAATTTCACTTCCTACACATACACCCATTCAATATTTTACTTCAAAGGAGATCAACAGGAACCATTTTAAGCTAAGTCAGAATTAAGTTATATATAAACAGAAGTAAAATTATCTATGTAACATGTTGTGATAGCTTAACAGTGAGTGAACAAATGGCTTCAGGGAGGCCAGTGCCTCTTGTGAAGAGCATGTTGGGAGTGGGGTTCTTTCCTGCTCAGATTAAGATCCCATCCCTTTCCCTTACTCTATAAAATATCACTCTCTTTCTATATAAAATAGGGATACTTTTTGGGTGATGTTTGGATACTCCTGGATAAAAGATCCATTATGGGCCAGATACTCACATTGTGAAGAGCAACTTTTCCAGCATCTCCTTCAGTCATCTGTTTGGGTTCAAAAGGTATTTTCTTTCCCTCACATTCCCCCATTTTGCCATCTTTGTTCTGCACGGCTCTCTGGTGCTGCCAGCAGCTTGCAGAGGAGTTTGAGTTCAGGGGTTGTTACAGGAGCAGGCACTGTATTCGCATCCATGTGCAAATCCAAAAAACGGAGGTGCACGTGGAGAGGAAACAGCCTTCCCCTTGAGAGGAAACAGCTACCATTTTCACAGATAAAAAACCAAGAGTCTTAAAGGAGGGTACAGAAAGGGAGAAGCAGGTGTTTTGCATCAGAAGGGCAGGAAGAAGGACGGCGAGTGGCAGGGTGGGAAAGCAGAAACCGATTTCATTTCACCTGCAAAATCTGTCACCACTGGGCAAGGGAAACTGAAATCCTTCAGTCTTCAGCCAGGAAGGCTTCCACACACCACCAGATCTGGCCACTTTAATTCCTAGGCACAAACCAGCTTCATAATAGCACCGTGCTTGTTTCATGCCAGCTGAAAGCAGGGCATTAGAAGTACAAATTCCTACTTGAAACTTAAACTCTTTCCTGTGTGTAACACAAATAATTGTGTGGCGTGAAGGGTTTTCTTTAGTTTTTCACAACAATACGAGAAATGGAAAAGGTTTATTTATCTCGTGTCTGCCTGTCATCTTCCTTTGTGCGACACAAAAGTTGAGTTTCGTGTAGTTTTAAAATTAATTTAATATAGCTCATTTTCTGGTTAAATGTCCTGTATGAAATGAACCTAGCAGGTGACAGCAGACGCTGTTAAAGCCACCACAGCAGTAAGGTGGCATCGCTGTGGCCCATGACACTCTGTTCCGAGGCAGTACATCAGCGGGCAGTCGGAAGCACCCGCACCGGCCTCTGATTTACGGGAAGGTGCGACTGGACTTTTCCAAGGACAGGGGAAGAGCGGCAGGGCTTTGGAGGGAGCCCGGTTCTGTGAGGTCTGCGCCCGGCCGGGAGCTCAGGCGGAGTTCGAGGGATGGAGATGCGGTGGCCGGGCTGCGGCGGGNCGCGACTGCGAGCGCGGAGCCGTCCGCGCCCCGGGGCACGGTGAGTGCGGGGAGCACCGCGCTGCGGGGGCAGGAGCGGGGAGTGCGCGGGCAGCCGGAGATGCGCGGAGAACGGGGATGGCTGCGCGGGGAGCAGGGATGCGCGGGGAGCAGGGATGCGGCGAGTGGGGTGCTGGAGGCGGCGGAGTGGACGAGACCCGGCGTGAAGGGGCTGCCTGGGTGCGGGGCAGGCGCGCTCCTTCTCCAAAGGCCAGGCAGGGCGGGCGAACAAAAGGTGGCGGCCCCGCAGCCCGGCCGGCATCGGCGGAGTCTCCCGGAGAAGTGCGCCCGCCCCCTCCCCTTCCAACTGCTGTTTTCTCGTTCGGTGTTTTCGGGGCCTCTGGATGCTGGGAAGAAGCGGTCGGGGAGGGAAGCGGTGTAGGATGAGACCCCGCCGTGCCGCGCTTCCCCCTGTGTGTATGTGAAAGCCGTGACTCGGAGGGGCTCTCCAGGTGGGAGTTAAACGCCGTCGTTGTGCTGTGATTGCACGGACACGTCTGGGACTGCATCATCCACTGTCCGGCTGCAGCTGGGCAAGAGCTGTGGGGCTCGAGGGTCCCTTTGCTGCTCTTTCTCTGGCGGCAGTCGCCGGGCATCAGAGCAGCGGGAGGTTTCGAATCCGCTCTCACTGTGTTACATGTTTTAGTAAGCAGTGTAGTGTTCCTGCAGGGAGTTCTGCTGGCAGGCACCTTGCAACGAGATACTGGGACAGAAGCTGAGATGTTTTATCACCTGGTTAGAATGACCCACAGACTCCTTAAACTGGCTAAGAAGATAATTGTATTCAAATGTAACACTATTAGCCAGCATTTTTCTTTGTAAATTTGGGAGGAATGTGTCCTACAGGCCTCATTTGCCTTTATCCAACTTTCTCCCCTACTTCTTCTGCCCACAAGGTCCAAAGGTCTGCTTTTCTCATTCCCTGCTGTAATGTCTTTTAAACTCTGATCTCTGTGTGTTCTTCTGCCTAAAACACCCAGCCTTAAATTTAGTTGGGTGCCACCAGCAGCATCCATTGGAACATGTTCATTTCTCATCCCAGCCTGAGCCCCCTTTAGCCCAGTCAGCAGAGGGGTAAAGCTCAGCAGCTCACTGTGTTTGCTCAGCCGTGGGGGCCTGACTCTGGTCCTGCAAGATGCTTGTCCAGATTTTCCTTGACACCAGCAGAAACAACAGTAGGGAAAAATCAATGCCCTCAAACTCCTTTGACTAAGAGAGGTGAAGTCCAGGCCAGCCTGCAGCTGGGAGAGGGAGGGGTGCTCTGCACGTCCATAATATGGGGATTTAGAGGATTGAGAGCTTGTTGGCCCACATTAAATGGTGCTTGGCACCTCTGGTTCTTTAATCGAAGAGGGAAGTTCAGTTTGACTGAAATCAGGATTACTGTAAATGTTAAGGGAAAGTTCATTTAATAATCACAGAGGCTTATCTTCCAGAGGTCAGCAGGCCAGAAGTTTAACTATAAAACATTGCTCAAAAGGCAATAACTACATACAAGGCCAGCTGCAGCCTACTTGGCATTGCTCTGCAGAGAGGGCTGCTGCCGTGGCATGTGGGAGCCCTGCCTTTGGGAGACGGGCAGGCTGTGGTCCTGCAGCAGCCAAGGGCCTCCACAAATGCCCCTGTGTTCAGTAGGCCTGAACAGATTTTTTATGGGAAGAAAAGCAGGGTGATGTAGAGCCCTTCTCCCTCTATAGAGTATCCTAGCTCTTGGCAGCAATGGGAGAAAAGCTGGGCTCTAGCAGGAGGATGCAGATGGACTTGGGAAGGGTGCTGAGGGAAGAGCAGTGCTGGGGAAAACATCCTTCCTGCATTTGTTTAGTTAGGGTGGACCCTGTTTTAATGGTCAGCCCTCTGGGTGAGCAACCATCCTTCACTTGGTGTTTGCAGAACAGCTGGAACAGTGGGGCCTGGTCCATCCCATCTCTGGGCTTCTTCACCCCAGCAGCAGTATAAGTAAATACATCAGGAGGATATGACATCAAACAGGGTGTTTTATAATGCCCTGTGTGATTCCCACTTGGCTAACATTTGTTCAGGCCCAGATTGATTGTAGCTGGCGCTGGCAAGCTGCTGGACTTCAATGGGTGTGTGAATAGAGAATGGCTCATGGTGAGCAGGATCAGGCTGTAGCCACACTACTCAGTATCTCAAGGTGCACACCACTCAGGTGCTCAAGTCAGCGGAAAACAAAACCTGTGTGTTTGAAACCATGATTTAGGAGGTTGTTCCCAAGCTTAACTGGAATGAAAAGCTTGGCTATCCTTGATGTGCTGCATTGCTGCATGCTTGCCTCTGTTCAGATGAGAGCCACTTCCCTAATCCTTCACATTTGAGTTGCACCAGGGCTCAAATTAGTGGCAATGTCCTTGGGTGTAAAGAAGCGTGAGGAATTTCAGTCATCAGTTGTTCGTGAGGCAAGGGGATTGGGGTGGGGTTTTGATGTAGCAGTAACTGCTGTATTGGCTCAGTTCTAGAGGCTAGGATGAGAAGGGTAAATTTATGCCTTTGAAAGAGGAATTTGATGGAAATGAAACCAGCCCACTTCACCCTGATTAGATTTCATCATGTTGTGCCTTCAAAATGCCTTCAGCAGCCTGGCAACAAGGGCAGAGATTTGAAAAACATCCAAAAGTTAAAAGGACACAGTTCCTATGGATTATCAGCGTGTCTGTTATTTTTTAAAAATCCTCATCTTTACTATTCTTTCAGCAACCCAAAACGGTGTTGAAGTAAAGTATTCAGGGAGACAGTAAAAATAGCCAGGCCAAGTGCTCTCCAGCAGTGACCTGATCCTGTCTCGTGTGCTGTGGAGGGCACAGATTCCTCTGCAGTTACAAGCGGGCTCCAGGCTGAAGACAGACTCCATTTCAGCCTAATTTAAGCAAAGTACGTGATGATAACTCGTGGCCAGTACAGTTATAGAGGCGACAGGGCCCCTGTGCATGATGGCTGCATCCTTGTCATGCTATGGCAGCTTAAATTTCCCTGGGCAGATGGGAGCAAATATGTGCTACAGTAAGGCAGCACATATAAGTAAGCTCTAAAAACTCAGCTACAGCCCTGATGGAAATACCAAGCCTGGAGTGGGTTTGTCCAATACTGTGTTTTCCCATCCAGGCTAGGCAGAAGTAAATGGCATATACCACCCCCCAGGGGCAGGAATGATCCTCATAGAGAACGAGAAGCTGGGATATTTGAAGTGACTCTTGCAGCCAAGGAGTTTGCCTTGTGAAATCATGGTTTGATTTGTTTGTCTTCCTGTGCAGACATTGTTTGCCTGGGAGCCCACTCACTCCATGCTGGCTAGAGTGCTTAATTCCCCGCAGGCCAGACCTTGGGACAGATCTGCTCTGTGTTGGGGAGGGAGTGGTTAAGCCAGGCCAGAGAGGTGTGTGTTGAGAGGTGGATTGAAAGGGAGAGGTTTTATGGGGCCCCGTGGCTCTGTTGTGAAGGATGCCAAACCTCCAGGCTGGAAACTGAGGGCTCTCACTGTTGAAGCAAAAAGGCAGCTTAGTTTCTAAGTGGCTACTGAGTTTACTACCTTGTTTCTGTCAAAGGTTTGCAGGAGGAGGCTGATTAGTGTCATGTCCTTTCCCCAAGTTTGTCTGTTCCCTTCCTCTTCCATCTCACCAGGCTCAGCCTGACACTGTTTATTAGGCCGCTTGTCCCTGGTTTGTGAGGAATAAATATTGACACTGATGGCTGTTTAATAGGATTTGGGTTTGCTGCTTTGTCTCCAAACGAGTTTGGCACTTGTGACTCAATTTGTGTTTGGGACTGGCTCCACCAAGGCTCCATTTTGGAAGAGGTGTTGGTAATGATGGTGGTGACTGCATGTGCTGTGTACGAGGAGAGGCTGGCAGTGGGGATATGTATTGCTCCTCTTTTTCCTGTTGATATGCAGAGGCTTCCAGGCTGTGACTCCAAATCACGGCATGTCCCTAAGGAAGGTGTGGCTTCCTTTGAGAGGGTGCTGCTGTTGCCACTGGGGAAGAATAGCTTTTGATGTCTTGTTAACCTGTAACTGCTGTGAAGGCCTCAGGTCAGACTGACACTTTGTGGGTGCTCCTCTCCTCCCTACTTCCTTCATGTGCTGGGGGGCGGCCGCTCCAAGGAAATGCTGTTTCAGAGTGATTTGGGTGTGTTTTGAAGATGTGTCTGAAGTGAGGAAAATCCCATTAAAAACTGATAGGCATTTAGGCTAAGTGGGGTTTTCGGATTTCCCAAGAGCTGTGAAAGGTTTTGCATCTACAGAGCAGCACCTTCATGTTCCTGGAAATCCAGGAGCATCTGAGACTTTTCCCTGGAAGTCAAAGTTGTATGCTAAACTGTAGTGGAATTTCTCTTGACTCTTCCAGGGAGTGCTTTATCTCAGTGGTACTGGAGGGCAGCATCACTGGGGAAGCCCCAACCTCATCCAGGTGAGATTCACACAGCCTCTGCAGGTGCTGATCCAGCCCTGCAGCGCTTGCAGAGAACATCCCAAGACCCAGCCTCAGATCTTGCTTCGAGCCCAAGGAATGATTTGGGTCTAAACTCAGGATCACCAAACCAAAACACAGTAGACAGGGTGATGGGGAAGAGTTTTCCTGCTGGCAGGGCACGTGGAAGAGGTCCCACACCCAGGGCTGCATACAGGAAAGATGCTCGTGGTATCTCCTCAGGAGAAGGATGGCAGGAAGGACTCCTAATGCTGCTAAAATGGCTCCCTGCTGGAGGGGAGTGGAGTCAGGAAGGCCAATTACCCCTTTGTGGGGTTTGTGTGAGAATAGTAGGGATGCACAGAGGCATAGGACCAAGTGAGAGGAGCCAAGGATTCCTCCCTCATCTTATGTTCCTTGTCATGGTTGCATCCCTCATCCTTTTCTAAGCTCATCTTTGCTGGACTGGCAGATGCTAAAAATATTTGGAGTGACAAACAGGTATTTATTAGCTTAGCAGCCAGCATTTCTGTCACTTACCTTGGGCTCTCTCAGTGAGCTGGCCAAGTCCTCATCTCCTTACTCAATCTATCATCACTTCTTACTTGGGCAAATCTCCTGCTGAAATCCCCAGGAATCCTGCTGTGTTGAGTAAGGTGTTCAGGAATTTGTCCAGGAAGAGGTTGGTGTGTGGGATGGAGAAGCAGTGCATAAGGAGTCGCTCGTATTCTGGGGATTAGGCATTGCTACTCTTTTAAAGTGATTTAGACCTGTACACTCCACCCGTCAAGTAACTGCAATTAAAATCTGGAATACCAGGAAGCACTGCAGATAATCAGGTTATAGAGAGCTGAGAGACAGCTCAGCTGCTGCAGAGCTGAGTTCTTGGCACTGAATGTCCACTGTGCCTGTGACAAATGTGGGTATGAGGCTTTCTTCTGCCCCCTCTGAAGAGATGTTCAGATTGTCACTCCGTTAGTACAAATCACCGAGACCAGTTTTCAAAAAGCAGCTGAGCCACTGTTGCAGCACTGTGGTAACATCCATATTTCCCTAGGAGAGCTGCTTGGGTAAAATTTCAGGGTGTGTTCCTTAAAGTGCAAGGTGTCACCAGTGCAGGTGAGGAAGAGAGATCCAGCTGTGCTGGCGGAAGAGATTGATGCTCTGCTTGCTCATAGTGCCAGAGACCTCATCCATCTGCCACTGGAACAGTTCCTGTAAGCACTCCCTTAATCTTTAGCTTTAAACCGTTTAAATTGTTGGTCTGAACTGACCTAGTTTGGTTTGTGTGGAACATATTAGGAGCTGCACCAGCAGATGCAGTCTGGTCCCAGCTCCGAGCTGCTGGCAGAAAAGTTTCCCAGTGAAGGCTGGGCTTGCCTTTCAGGTCTCAGGTCTGCACCCTATGGCCAGGTCCCAGGTGGGACATGTCTTGCCTGACACTCAGACTCCTCCTGGGATGGCCCTTTTATAGCTGGAAAACATCGCTGTTCTGAAGGGTGAGTGTAGAAAGAGTAATTGTGGGGAAATACCTTCTGCTGATTGCATCTCTTGCTGTGAGATGCAACTATTCTTTCAGCATGGAGGGCTTGTGGGCTTTTCCTGTGGAATCATTTTAATTCCTAAATCCTAAAATGGAAACTAATCCTTATATTACATTATATGAGTACGACTTTTCCTTCCTCCTTGGGCTGCTTTTCTTTGTAGGAGCTGCAGTTACATTTTTTGTTTCACTTACACTTGTCCTTTAGAACCAGCTTGTGCTTGATGTGTGTAATGTAGGAGAAGTTAAATGTTACCATTTATCAGAAGGACTTCAGATCCACAGGATTCAGTGTGGGGATACCTCAGAAGCTGTCAGGATGCTGAATTACCTGTGTGTGGTGGCCATGGCACTTACAGGGACATGGGTGTTAAAAATCCTCCTGCTTGCCTGAGCGCTGCTGTGCATCGTCTTCTTCTAAGGCACCTCTGCCTGACAGATCTGATGCACAACAGAGAGAACTGATCCCAATGTTTCATGGCCAACTCTGAAGGATTGTTCCTCACAGCCTCCTGGTCCTGAACAGCCCGTGAGGAGAGGGGATTCTGATTCCCCAAGCTGATCCTTCAGTGTTCCCAAAGGCGTCTCTGAAAAACCTCAAGAGATGCTCAGTATTGGTCAAAATCAAGTCTATAGGATAGTCCTGTTAGTTGTGTGGTAGAAAAGAATGAAACTGTCATTTCTCTGTGGTTTTACTCCTGTCTTGACACAATAGGTAGGTAGACTTGTTTTTGAGAGGGTTAAAGCTCTCTGAGCACAAGGTGCAGGAAAGCATTTCACGTGCAGCCAGAGGTGGGGCACAGGATGGATCACACACCACTTTTTTGGCACACCAGGACAGTTGTCATCTCTCAATTGTCTTCTCCTGAGAAGGTGAGATCTCTCCTGAGTGGGCAAAGTGCTGCTCAAGTCAGTACTGCTTTAGAGTCCTTTGCTTCCATTGAACTTCATCCCGAATTAGAACTTCAGAGAATTTAGCCACAGTCCTAGGAAGATGTGGGCCAGAGCTGCATGGAGCACACTTTGGGAACAGGCTGGCAGGGTGGTACTAGGGCACAAACAGCAAGCTGTGATAGAGGATAACTGTAAACTGCTATTACAAAAAGCCAGGAATTCACTAGGGATAAAAGCTAATGCCTGAGCCCTACAGGTTCTTCCTTCCAGCCAGGATCCAGGTCGTCTTGGCAGGGTCCTGCAGGGAACTCTGCGCTCCAACGCCGGCCGGGCAGCACAAGAAAGGACTGTGGGCTGCAGGGCTGTGTGCCCAGCTGCCTCCGAGGGCCAACTGCTCATGCAAAGCAGAAAAGGCCCCTAATTCAGAAAGCATGGATTTAGGGTGCCTTTAAAAGGGTGGCAGTCTCTGGGTCGAGGTCTGGGTGCAGTGGAATGCTTATTGTCAAAGCTAAAGACCAAAGGGAACGCTGCATATTGTGGGCCTAAATGCAGCTGGCACGAACCAAAAATGTGCATGTGAGTGCCTTTCTAAGTACCCAGTAATCCTTCAGGGCAAAACGGGGATTAGGGCTCTCTCCCAGACAAAGAAGGAGTTCATTTTCTCAAAGATCCCATGGCCAATGAAGTGAGGAACCCAAATGAATGCCAGGGCTCCTTTCAGCTCTCTGCTTGCAAACAGGTACTGCGCTGGAGCAGCTGGTTTGTGTGGGGCTGTGCAAACACAGTACAGCCAGACTGTGGGATTGAGATCAGGTCAACTAAAACCCATCCAGTCACAGAGAAAAGGGGAAACCAGAAAAATGCTGGACAAGTAGGACTAGACAGTGTTGCACAGGGAAAACGTGGTCTCCTTTCTCCAGATCTTTTTCTCAGTGGACCTGAAGGTCAGTGCTCATTGAGGTTGTTTAAGTTGAAGTCGCCTGAGTGAAGAGCCCTCCGAGAAGGAAAGCTGTGAGTCTGGATTAATTCCAGGTGACTTCTCAGCCTCTGTTTCTTTGTACTGAAATTCTGTGTGCTTGGAATCTCCACGTAGGAGCCATTAGACTGAAAGTGATGGGTGCCTGAATGGGGGGGATGTATCCATCTAAAATTCCCCATCCTGTGATTTCTTTAATTTGCCTTTAAGAAATTACCTGTTCAGGTGGAAAAGCACAAGGCCCTCTGCACTGTTCCTGGACAAATTCTTCTTTTCCCTTTTGGGGATTGGCTTATGGCACAAAGATCAGCTCTAGTAATCCTGTTTTACCAGATACCAGGGTAGATGTGCCTGTGATATGTACAGAAAATGTGTGTTAAGTAGCCCTGTTTCTTAGAAGCAGCAGCCAGCAGCACTATGAATGGATTTGGGTTGCGTGGGGTTTTTTTTCTCCAAGCTTTACTGACCCATCTGAATCCTAGACATGGATATTATTGTTTCTACTTGAGAACTTGGACCTTGCTGCAGATTTCAGGGAAGAATGCCTAATTCAGTCCCAGGATTCATGTGCTCAGTGAGAATTACTGAGATTTCAAACTCTGTCTTGCTCTGCTTATGATGAATATGTGCTTGCAGGAGGTACACAGGTGGACCCTGTTGCATTTTGGATTCATGAGCCAGCCTTGAATTCCTCATGTGCCTAATTAAGACTGTGGAGTTAAACCTGGCTGTTTCCCATCGCAGGTGAATGTCATAAGTCACAAGTTAGAGGTTTTACCCAAGGACTGAGACCTTTTCTGGCAAAAGTTTTACGGGTTATTAGTGTTAGAGGTTTTGGTGCAATTCATAAATTTTTTTTCATGAAAAGTTTTGTTCACATGTTTCCATCTGGTCTTGGCTCTTGGTGTGGCTCGGGGGTCCCGTGAGCACAGAGTAACAACCCTGTGCAGGCCTTGCTGCTACCAGGAGAACACCTGGGCCTTTGTGCCGTGACACACGGGGCACTTCCAGTGCAGCTAAAGGAGATTCTGGGACCGTGACAGAGATGTGGATTACAGGCTATTTCTGGACCAGCCGCAGGAGGTAACAAAATAAATACGTAAGCAATCCAGCCTTTTCCCTTCAGGCGGAGTGGGAGGATCTGCCAAGCAGGATGGCCACAGCCAAGGTGGGTGCCTGAGATGAGAGTGGTCTCTCCCTCGCTCTGCATCCCTCTTCCTGACAGCAGAGAGGAGACAGGAGGGTTTGCTCTTTGCCAGGAGATGGGGGACTGCCATGGAGGTGGCGTTTGCATTCCCAAGGAGACGTAATTCCGGCTCAGCAGCTGCTGAAAGCTTGTCTTTGGGATGAGGATAGCCAGAGGTGAAGCTGCCCAGCTCTCCTTATGTCACTGGGCTGAGCTGGGGATCTCAGGCTGCCCTGTGACATTGTGTAACGTGGGGTGCTGTGAGGATAAACCAGCAGCATTGACCCTTCTGGCTCCTTCCTGCCTGTCAGAGCCCAGTTGAGCTTTGTTGCTGCGCTTCTCTGTAGTTTTGTGTCTGTGATGTGCTGCTGGCTGTTTCTGTAGTGGAGGGGGGTTTACTCTTAGGTTCTGATTTAAGACAAAGGGAAGAATATCAGGAAATGCCTACAAGTAGCTGTAGAAGTTGGAAGAAGAATTCCTTGCTTTAATCTCGGTTTCAGAAGCATCATTGTGTGAGCACCTATGTTCCTAGGATAGCTTTTAATTCTGTCAGTGGCTACAAGTACTCCTGTTCATCCCAAATGATTTAAATATGAGAATTTAATCTCCATCCTCTCTTCTAGAACAACACTGGATTTAGAGGTAACAAAATACTAAAAATTACTAAACCTGTTAACATTTGGGGATTGGATCCTCTGAACTTAAGTAATCTATTATTGTGGCAGCAGACCAGGTGTTGGTTTAAACTCAGTAATCATGGCTTCAAGAGGTGGGACTATTAAAAAACACCTGTTCTGAATTTTTTTTTAAGGTTAATAATTTTTAGACATATTTCCAGGTGCTGTTTGTGGCTGATCTCAGGTATATCCTAGACTCTTCTCTGGATCTACAGGAGTACAGGATGGTGGTGCAGCCAGAAGAACTGTAATGCTGTTGTCCTGGAAAAGAAAAGCTATGAGCAGACAAAACTTGTGAAGTTGTGTTTGTGCCGCTTCCCTGTGCAAAACTTGTCTCCTCTTTGGGAATTAGAGCCAGGCAGCTGAGCTTGCACTGGATCATTTCCTCACTAAGAGCAGTGATTTATGCTTCTGCCATTACTCAGGGAACTATTGTTATGAAACATGGAGTTTAATTAATTAAGAATATGATCTCTGCAGACTCAGATAATTGCCGGGAGAGCTGCTGGGCAGAGGCACCCACCCACACTTTCTGTCCAGGCTGGCTTTAGAAAACCGATCTGTGTTGGAATGTGAAGGTTGTAAATAAGGATAAGGAAGACTGAAGAAAGTGAGGAGGAAGAGCCAGGAGCCCAAAAGGTTAAGATAAGTGCTGTGAAACGTTCCAAGCATGCAGGTAACGGGAGGTCAGCACGGGAGAGAGATAAGGAGGCCAGAGGAGCTCAGAGTCAGCCCTGCTCAGAGGCAAAGGGTATCCCTAAAACAGCAACCGAGTTGTGCAAGGAGCGAGGCAGCTCCGGAAGGCCATGAGACATCGCATGGCAGCAACTGGCAAACCACTCATATGGGGAGTTGGTTAATATAAAATAAGGCCACCCATGTGTTCTTGAAGAGCTCTGAGGAAGGTGGTGAAAAGTAGGGAGAGTTTCACAGATGCCTGCTGTGGAAAGGCAGCACTGGCTGTGTGGGGAGAGATGGATGTGGGGTCAGGAGGTGCTGCCTTTCTTCTGGAGGGGCACTGAAACTTCTGAGGGAGGTTTTCCTTGAAAAAAGCCCTTAATCTCTAGCACTGTATTCTTTCACTGTCAAGGAAGCAGCAAGGAAAAAATCCAAGCAGGCCGTATTTTTAGATGAGGGAAAAGCTGAGCAGAATGTACTCATGGACATGTGTGGCATTAAATACCAAAGGCACCATGGAAGCAGCAAGTATAAATAACAATTCATAATTAAACATGAACTTTGCAGAAAAGGGAAGATTTCAGAGGCAGCTGCCAGCCTCAGGTGGGAGGTAAAGGAGTTTTAAATAGACTCTGTGTGCTGGGTTTCCTGTCTCCCACTTGAGAACTTTAGAAACAACACGATAACAAAAGTAACAACTGCAGGCCCCTCCTTGCCAAGGATACTTTTTAGCTATGGAATTGTGAGGCCCTTTGCAGCATCCCAAAATAAAATGCAGCCCCAGGCTTTAAGAGCATCCCGTCAGGCTGGTGCTGCCACAGGGAGCTGAAGAGCTGTCTCAGGGCAGCTGGACCTTTCAGAGAAGGGCCATTCTAGGGAGAAGGTGTGACGACAGCCAAGAGGAAAGGTAGGCCCCCAACACCTTTGCACAAGAGTGGCTGTCTCCATGTTATGGTTGAAGAAGTAGCTTTATAGGGGTTAACACCTTCCTGGTTGTTAGACTGAGCTGCCTTAAAAATGCCGTAGAAAATGTTCTGAGATAAACAGCCAGGTAAGGCAGAAGGCTGCAAGGGGAGGACAGGTGCTGGGCTTGGGAGCCTTTTTGGGGAGATGTCCAGCCCTGCAGCCCTTGCTGGCCTTAGCTCTTCTCCCTGCCCTGCCAGCCGTGCTGTCCCAGAGGCCACCCCTGTGTGGGGACTGTCCCTCTGGCAGTGCTCTGGCCCTGAGGTGGGTGTGCTTCCCAGGTGGAAGGATCCTCATCTCTTGTGTTTCCCACTGGGCCTGATTAATGTTGTTTTTTCTAGAGCAGGCTGATTAGTTTTCCGTGTCTTACTGAGCCTGCCATGCACCACAGAACTCTGCAATTACAGTTTTTTAAGAGGCTGGGGAAAAACTCTGTTGTATTTCCGTGTTCCCCCCAACAGCATCTCCGGAGCCCGTGGAGACACTAATTAACGTGTCTTTGTCTCTGGGAGGTAAAGCCCAGCGTTATGCATGCTGGCAAGGAGGGGTTGCTCCTATGAGGGGGAACACCCAAGCTGCTGATCCTGCCTCCCTCTGCTTGGGGCTGCCCGTGGAGGGTCAGGCTGCATGGGTCCGTATGGGAGTGCTTGGAAGGGACTTACTCAGAAAGCTCTGCTTGCAGTGATGTCTCTTGATTTCTTAGCATCCTTCAAAAGCTGCTGGTTTTTATTTAAAAAAAAANGTAAAAAAAGAAAAATAAAAGAGCCCAAATGCTGAAAGATCACTAGGTTGTGGTGCCGGGGGAGCTGTGGGCACTTACTACTTCTTTATATGAGTTCCTCAGGCTGTTGATGACTCTTTTCTTGGCACAGGGGCAGTTTCCCAGCCCTACACACTGTCACTGGCTCCCTCAGAGACAGCTGGCCAGATAGAAGGCGTGAGCAGCTTTCCCCACTGCAGGAGTACCGCTGTGGTGTAGCCTGGCAAAGCCCAACTCTGCTCTTCAGAAAACAAGCAGGGAAGCACAGGGCTCTGTCCTCCAAACGCTGAAGCAGCGAGTATATTTTGCTCACGAAATTGTAGACCTGTTTGTATGGATAAATTGTTTACATGCAATCTTTTAAATCCTTATCTGTCACAGGCCTTCTGTCTTTTCCGAGTCTTGCAGTGAAATCTCCTCTGTAAATTGGTAATTTTTCATGGTAAGCTTGGTGAGCAAAGAGAATTAGAGCATTTAAGGATATGGCACTTCCAGGGCTGCAGTAAAGAAGATTGTGCTCCTGGTGTACAGTGAGGCTGGAATGGGAGCCAGGAAGGGAAACTTTCAAATTTGATCAGAGATTTGACATCATCTCAGAGGAGAGGAGTGGCAGAGACAAAGCAGTACAGGACTTGGCACATGGTAAGAAAAGGTAGCCAAAGCAGGATTTGGGGTAAAAAATTGGATGAAGATAAGCAGGGTGAGCAAAAAAAGGCGGTTCCGGAGCAGTGGCTTTCCCTAATCCAGGTGAAAGTGCTGCTGCTCTTCCCTGCTGTATCTCATCCGCACTGTGAGGCTTAACATTCCTGCCTGGCACGTGGGGGCGCGGGCAGGGAGCGCGGGGGAGGACCCGGCGGACACAAAGACGGCCGGGCTCTCACCGGAATGGCATCCGAGCCATCTCAGCTATCCAAAGCCCCAGATGCCGGCATGTGGGCCCAGCACACAACAAGAGGCAATTGCAGCTTATCCCGGGCCAGGCCTGCCGCGGGCAGGGAGAGGCGCAGGGGGCCTTTCAGCCCTGCTTTTATTCAGTGTGGGGGTTCTTTGAGCAAGGAAATTCAAATCTCTTCTGCGCTTCAGGGCTAAAAATGGGAGCAGGTGGGAATAGTGGAACGTTCCACGGGAAAGGAAGGAGCTGAAGCAATGGTTACACTGTGTTTGTGTGACTTGGAGTGGGCTAAATATGTGTTTGCTGACTTTGCGGAAATATCGGTAGAGGGGATAGGACAGGTTTCTCTTTCTCCCTCTCACTATGTGGACCTCTCTCTTGGCTTTTCTCTTGTGTGTTCAGAGCATTCCCTGAGCTCTCATCAGGTGGTGACATGTGGAAAAAGTGTATCCCACAATGGAACCCCTGAACTCCACACTTGGGGATTTAGTGTCCCCAAATGCAGCTGCAGGATAATGAGTTTTGTGCTGTGGGTACTGAGCTAATCTCATTCCTGTGTGCCGTGGGATTGGGCAGCTCCTCCAAAACAGTCGTGTGGGACTCGCAGAGCCCTCGCAGAGCCAAGCACTGCCCAGAGTAGAGAAAAACAAGGATACACATGGCTTTCTGTGACATGTACTTCACACACTCTAAAAACTAGCCTGATGCCCCTGCCTTGCCCTCTGGGTCTGTGCATTGCCCTCTTTCCTCAAATCCTGATGAAGCATTGGCTAAAAGGGCTGAGGTTTTGCTGGTGCTTACGTGTCCTTGCTCTCCTTTGGCAGGGACACCCATGCAGCACAGGGATGCACAGAGCTGTCTCCCAGCCCGGACTGCGTGACCACTGACTTCCAGCCCAGCAAAGCCACGTGGGCAGCAGGAGTCAAGTTACGGCTGAAGACCAGGTGAGAATGTGTTTGTCTGTGTCCCTGAAACATCTGCAAAGACAGGGTGGAAAACAGTTACTGCTTTAGCTGCCAGTGTGCCTGAGGGGCACTCACGGGGAAGGAGTGCTGAAATTTTTCCTCAGAAGCTTTTGTCAGTGCTGGTAAAGGTCATCAGAAATGCTGAACCCAAATATCTCTGCAGAAGTGCTGTCAACCTTCTCTGACTTCCCAGCTTCAGGTGCCTGGCATTCCAAAGTCACCTGGCTTCTTCAGAGTCTGGGAGTTTAGTGGGAGTTTGGCATTCATGACTTCTGAGTACCTGTCTGCATTTTTGAACAATTAAATGTCTTCAGAAATCAGTGTCCTGAACTGCTCTGGATTGGCTGGTATTGTGGCTGAGCCTGACTCCCCTCCTTTGGCCACGCAGTTTGGGACCAAATCCTACACCATTTACTCAGGCAGAGCTTTTGCTGGCGTCGAAAGAGCCTCTCACATCAGTCACATGTAATCTGGGTGACCTCATAGATTTTTGTGTCTCGGTCTTCTGAGATTTGTATTGTGAAGTCAAAGCAATGGCTTTTATTTGCAACATTGCATTTGGGTCAGACCATGACTTACTTGAAGTTAAGAAGCTACGCTGATTTCCTGGAGCTGGTGGAAATGTGGCCCAGTGCCTGTGAGTGAGCAGCTGAGAAGAGAATTCCACATTCTGATCTTTTCTGCAAGGATGAACCTCTGGAGCAACCTCTCTGACCTTAGTGGAGATGCTTCAGCTTCTGGGCACTGTAGGCAGTCATGGATGCTGACTTGGCCTGGCTTTGGATAGAGCAGATTTCAGAGGCTGAAATATCTCCTCAAGCTGATTTTATTGAGAAGAAGTTGATCTCTGACTGAGGAGTGGGACTCTGCATTTCCCCAGGTATGTCACCCACATGGAATCTGGGAGAGGAGCTCCCCTACATCCACCACTTCCCTATAACAATGAGTCATTCACCATATGCCCTCTGTAATCCTTCTTGCCCATCAATTTAGTAGCAGATCTTCACAGAAGCTCCAAAGTTTAGCATTTCACTTGGATAAATTTGCCTTTGGGTGCAGAGCCAATATTTTGTTTTACTTTTCCGGCAGTGTTGGAGGCTGTGTCTGCACATCTCAGTTTGACCCGGGCTGCAGCTTTAGTTACGAACAGGAAGCTGCTCTAATGTATAAGAATGTGCCTGTGGGAGGGTGTTTCAGCCTCAGCAGCCTTTGCTTTGGCCCAGGCAGCGGGTGCAGTTCCCCAGCACATTTGACTCACCCTGTTACCCCCCAGATGTGTGCAAGTACCTCCACACATCCTCCAAAAGGCCCTGCTGCTTCTCTGTGCTTACTGCTCCTCCCCAAGCCCTTGGATGTGGAGCTCACCAGCGTTGGATGTGATTTGTAGCCCTGTGGCTCAGAGGAGAGCCCAGGTACTGGCTGGAGCCTTGCCCTGCAGATCCCCTTGGTTACCTGCCTCGTTGTCTCTGTTCCGTTTGGATAACCGGGCTCACGGGGCAGCGTTCCTGCTGCCAGCCACCCAGTTCCTCCTAAGCACTGAACGAGGCGAGGAAAACACATTCCTTCCATTGTTTTCAAGTCTCTCCCTTGCAAGTTGCTGTGTGTTGGATATCGGGTTGTGAAAGAATCTAAGCTATGCTTGGGTTTCTGTCTTTTTAACTAATTTACTGACTGGAGAAGAATGAGAAAAAATTATTTGAATTGAGCCCGTGGGGCCGGTTCATCAGTCTGGATAAATCAGTGCTGCCCTGAAGAGCTGCAGGCAGGGAAGCCACTGCTGGCTTTGGCTGCTAGGATTTTCTGCCCTTGCTCTGGGAGAGATGATGTGAATCCCTGGAGAAGACAGGGAATAGTACAGTCCTTCTCAAAGTCTGTAAGTCAGTCAACTGCTTCTTTTCCATGTCTGTTCTTTATTCCTCTTTTTCCAGCAAAGGAAACAGAGTAAAATTACAGAAAGAAGAAGAAAGTTGCAGAGTCTTTAACTCAGTGTTCCCCTGCTCCTCATTGTAACCTATTCATGGTCTGGGTACCAAGCTGAAGGCTCTCCTGGCTTCTCCACGTCCAAACTGCAGTCCTGTGGGAACAGCAGAGATGGACTATCTTGGTGGCAAGAACTTCTTGAAATAGAGATCTGAAATACTCCTCATTTTGCAATTTAAATCAAACTTAGTCTGTTGCTTGATAATGCTGTCTTCAAAATAGAAAGCTGTCAGAAGATCCTGATAGGACAAAGTCCTTGAACCCAGTAATCAATAAGAGTGAAGTTTGTATACATCACCTCTGTTCCTGTTGCAGCCTGTGTCTGGTTAGTGTCAGGGAATGCCAGTGGGACCCTTTCTTTGTGTAGGGAAAAGTCCTCAATCTAAATATTCCCTGTCAACCCTGCTCTGGGGTGAAGGGAAGATGGAGCCGCAGCGCATGGCCCAGCTGTGAGCCCCTCACTCTTTGTTTCCTTTGCTGGACACTGCCTAAATGCCTCTTTCTTGGATAAGACAGCGTGGGGGTTCCCAGAGATATGTGATAACACAGAGGTGTGACTTGCAGGACCAATAATCATTAATTACAATGTTTGACCGTTCCTAAGTTCAATGAAGGAGTGCCCGTTGCTCACAGCTGCCATCACCTCTGAGCAATCCCAGCACTTCCATCTGCAGCCTGTGGCTGAGGGCACTTCAGTCAGGAAAAGCCAGTAGAAAAAAATCTGTCTCTAGATCCACATACATGGTTGTCATCTCTCCTTCCACACAGGGATTTTCTTCCCAGTGGTATGGTGGGGAGTTTTTTCCTAAGAGTTCATTATGGTAATGGTAGGAATTCTGAGCAGAAACTTCTGATTCCCTTCTTCCTGATCCCAGAGAGACTTCAGGGAGATTGGTACCTGTCTCCCAGTTCCCAGATGGCACTCAGGGCGTGGTCTGATGCAACACAGACATCCTCAGTGATGCTTATCAAAGGGGAAGAACAAGTGGTGTCTGACGTGTCAGATGGAAACACCACACAGGCACAACACCTGTCTGCCTCTGGGAAAGGACCCTGAACTGGCCTGAATGGGGTTTTTTTGTTGTTGGTTTGTTTTGTTTTGTTTTTTGTTTTGTTTTGTTTGGGGTTTTTTTGTGTATTATTTTTTCTTATTTTGTTTTGGTTTTGGTTTTGGTTTTGTTTAAGACTAAGACTGCCAAAAACTCTGAGATAGTCCACAGGGATTTGTTGGGTGGGGAGTTGTCCTCTAGGAGCTGCAAAATGAACATATTGCAGAAAATCAGGTTGTCCTGGTATGAGAATATTGAGAATATTGACACATTTCACCTAAGTGTTCTCAAGTGAAGGGTTTTTCAGTGTGTTTTTTAGTTAGGGAAAGTTCATCTGAGCATTAAGGGGTGGGGGGGTATGAGCAAGATTCTCCCTTTCCTCTATAGATGAGGAGACACTATTGGCCAAGATCCATGATGTAAAATATAATTTCATAGACTTCAGGTCTTTCTAATGAGTCTTCCTTCTTTTTAGTCAAAATTGTGAAGGGACAGAGCTCACTCCACATCCTTCCTGCCCCAGAATTTACCAGAATGGCTCTGTGAGCCTAAAAAGAGAGATTTAGTAAAAGACACACCAAGCTGACACCATTCTGGTCCCACTCCTTTCTAATTGGCCTCGTCTGTTCTGCTTATTTTTAGAACCATGACTGAACCTTAATTAAGAGCGACGTTGCTTTGAGTAGATTGTGGCCTCGCTCTGTCGAAATCCTAATAGGCTTCTGAGTGCTTTACTTTTTCCTTCATCTCCTGCCTAATAGATGGGCAGAGAGGCTGCAATCACACGTTTGGATGTCTGGAAAACATCTCCTTGTCATGCTCCCGCTCCTTTAGATGTGTCCATCTTGGAGACAGGCCTGTCCTGGTGAGAATTCAGACGGTTGTTCTGCTTTCTGTTGGTGCAGGTGCACACTCACCCTGGAAGGAGGGTACAAGTGAATTGCTGGGATCAGGATCTCTCCATATACAAAGATCCTGCCACTGCATGCACAGGATATGGCTCAGGATATAGTGTCCCTGCCATGTGGGTTTTGTTAGGTTAGAATTATCAGCAGCTTGAAATCTTGACTGCTGTGAGGATGACATGGTAAGGATGGGCAGCTGCCCTCTTGGCTTGCTCTCTTGTGACTCAGTGCCTGGGATCAGATCCAGGAGACATAAGCTTTGCACTTGCATCCAAATCTTTCATTTCTCATGCAGGAGGAGGGTCTGTGCTGCAGGGCCCCCATCCCTTCCCACCTCCCCACATGATGAGCTAGGCCATGGCTATTCCCTTCCAGCTCCAGCAACCTCCCACACAGCCACCTGGCCACATGGCTGCTGGGGGAAAGCACATCCACAGGGATTGTGGTTGTGAGTGATGGCAGAGTGAATCTCTGGCCTTAGTTCTCTGCCCCATCCCATCTTCTTGGACACATTAACACCAGCCACTAGTCAGAGCCATCCCCTCAGGCCATGGAGATGTGTCCTGGTTACCACTGCTCCTGCCTGGATCCACAGGTGGATTCTGCTTTCCTTGAAAGGTTTTGCTGTATGTACCTTCAGCATTCCTTGTCTCTGCTGAGGAAGGGTTTAGAGCTTGTGGGGATGGAGAAAACTGGCCACAAGGTCTGTGGTACAAGAAGCATTACTCATAGTTCTCTTTTCAGCCACCTGGATGATGTTTCTGATGGATGTGAACATGATGAAAACAGCTCACCATGAGCTGTGTGGGAGTAGAAAAAAAGATCAGTTTATTGGGGCACTGATGACCCTGAGTGGCTGGTTAATCAGCCACAACATCCCTCTCTGGCTTCCACTTAGCTTTCTAAGGATGTGGAAAAAATGCAAATGGCAATTTGAAGAAGCTGGGTTGTTTGCTCTGGTTGAAGATGGGCCTTTTCACACTGAAGGACTGCACTCCTGAAGGATGCTGGGCTTGAGGTACTTTCAAACTTGCAGAGCACTCAGGTTGTATGTGTACTCCAGAACTGGCAAGGAACAGTACCTGAAGAACAAGAATCAGTCTGACAACACTTTTCTGGATATTTTTAGTTTGTAACCTTGGCAGGAAGATAACCTTTCAGTTATAATGTGACAAAAGCCTCAGATGCTGATTCATCTGTAGAGTTAGTGCCAAAATGTCTTTGTAAAGTGCCAATCCTGTTTTGCATGCAATATAAAAATAATCTCCAGAGATTACAGAGAAGAGCACCCTCAGCTCTTGCTAATAAGAGCGAGCTGCAGAGCAGTTCCTGCTGAAGGGCCTCAGAGATGTGAATGTGTTCCCTGCAGCCCAGACTGCTCCCAGAATGCGCCAGGCTGCCACCAGGGAGCCTCTGCTGGGCCAGGCATGTTTCCATCTGCAGACACTGGGACCAGCATTGCAACGGGGAGCTCCCAGATAGCAGCAGAGGAGGATTAAAGACTGTCCCTTTCCCTTCTGTTTTGCAGTCTCCAGTGTGAACTGGCAGTACCTGGTCTGTAGTCTGGGTTACAGCTGCCATTCAGATGCCAGTGTTGCATCACATCCTGCTGACTTCTCCAGGTATCTTCCTCCCAGGCATTTGTCGTGACACCAACCTGACCTGGATGCCCAGGTTATCTGATCACTGCAAGTGTCCATGAGGAACCATGAGGAGTCTCTTTTTCCAGCCTTGGCATTTACAACACAGGGATCACTTTGTCTGTTATTTGAAGTGGAGAATTTTTCAGTAGTGAGGTTGTCCAGACACCTTCACAAGTATGGTACAGAATATATAAAAGATGATGAGGTTGGTTTGTTATTGTTGTTACTGTTATTATTACAGTTCTGCAGTTTTAGATCCTACAGCCTCCTGCACCAAAGTGTTGCCTATTGCTCCTGGTTTTGTTGCAGGCAATTTAGCTGTGCCAAAGTAACACCAGTTAAAGATCTAATGATTTATTTGTCTTCACTCAAGTCCAGCATTAGCTGCTGCATTTGCAGGTTTTATCACTCAGCCAGTTTGTCTGGGATCAATCACGATCTGCCACATTTCCAAGACTGGGTAGGTGTGGAAACAGTGCAAGGTTATCCCACACAGAGCTGGTAAGCTGGTACCATGTGTCTTCTGACTAAAATTCACAGCTGTACACATGTTGTATTATTACAAGGACATCAAACAAAGAGTTTAAAATACCTGTGGCTCAGATGATTGGCTACACAGCTCCCTCACTGCTTCTACCAAAGGATCAAGCCAAGGGATAATATGCCTTGCACGGGATCATTCATTTTCCCATGCAAAAGACTGATGCTGATGGCTTGTACTCCACTAAAGTATTTACTAAAGTAAATACTAAAGTATTTAAAGTCTTTAAATGTCTGCATTGGAAAAGGCAAGAATGTGGGTTATTCTTAATAAACAGTTTTGTCAGCTTCTAATCTGGCAGTGTCCAGGTTCCTTCTTTTCTCCACAAGGAGCTGAACAGAAGAGCTCTGTCTTAAACACACCTACACATGTAAAGGTAAAATGTTGTTGGGTTCAGCTTGCCCTTTGCAGACCTCTAGTCCAGTTTCCCTTAAGACAATCCTGGCACAGCAGATGTTAAAGGGAAAAGCATGTCCCTTTTTCTTCCTTCTTTTAGCAGATGATGAGAAAAAAACCAGCACTTCTGAAATCTGTATGGAAAAAATATTGGAGAAATGGCTCTGCCTCTCACTCTCTACCTATGCTTTTCCATGCTGTCAAACATCAGTGGGTGCTGATGTTAACTGGTACTAGGAAAGGACCTGGCCCTAAAAAGCATTTTTAACTTCTTTCACTTTCCTGTACCATTTCTTTTCCCAATCTTAGGCAGTACTGGTAGAATCCTCTCAGTGTCTGTGTGCCAAGGGAATTTTAATCTATGTACTGATGTGTTCAGGACATGCTGTACTGTGGATTTTTCAGTGAGAGAAAGATTAAAGATGTGTCATATCCTCCTCTTGCATTTATTTAGTCAGAATTGGCCTGCAAGTGGTCACATTTCAGTAGGACACAGGTCCAGTGCTGCTCCTCGTTCTCCCAGGGAGAGAGTGAGAAGCTGTGGAAATGAGTGCTAGAGCAGGGGACAGATCCCTCATGGAAAGTAGCAGGAGGATTAAGGACAAGCCCAAAGGCTGGGGCAAAGGAGAGTCTGTGTGGCCTCTTCAGGGGACCGATCACTAATCCCCTGCTTTGACTTTCCATTGCTCCACTCTGTGCTTTAAATAAGGTGTCAGTGGGGTTTTTTTCCCTGACAGACACAGGCCGGGCAGGTGACTGACTGGTGCAGACACAGACAGACAGGGCTGACAGACACAGGCCTTGGCACTGGTGACTGAAGGCACCAAAGGGCAGCCGTGCTGTGCCACGCCTGGGGACACACCCTGGGGACAGCTGTCTGGCCGGGGTGGGATGTGAGGGACACACATTGCCGGCGCTTGGTTGTCACATCCCATCCTACATTTTTAGCAGCACCAAGGAGAGATCAAAAGTCCCTTTGCAGGCTTCCACCCCCTCATGGCATTCAGTGACCCACTTGTGCAAATCTGACGTGTTGTGGGAATGTCAGGGACATTCACACGTGGTTACTGTGGGACTCGCTTGGAATGGACAGAAACACAGCAGTGAGGTACAAATGAGCATGAGCAGTTTAAATGCTGGTGTTAAGTTCACATCCATCTTCCTTGGGAGAGCTGGCCTGTTGCTGATGTGCAAACCCCTTCTGCTTTCACCTAGGCGGAGTGAAACTCCAGGCCGACCTCACTCCTGGCATTCAACCAAACTCACGGAGAACCAACCTGATCCCAGCATGATGCAAATATCTCAGGGTATGCTTGGCACCCCTTGGCATCAGTCCTACCACTCCAGGTAAGTACTACACAGATGTGGAGGGAAGGCAGGGAGTAAAGGTGTAGTGGGAAAATGGTACTAGTCGCCTCCATACAGCTGGACAGGCCTAGCTTACAAACAGCCAAGGTTCGGACTAGAGTTAGGAAGGCTTCAGTTCCTGTTTGGTTTCCCAGATTTCCCAGCTTTGTTTTCCCCCATAAGCGTTCTGTGAGGTGATTAGCAGCTAGGAAATCCCCCTTCCTAGGAAGATGGGAGCCCACTGCCAGGATGCTGAAAGAGCTTTCTGAGGATGCCCCAATATAGAAACGCAGCATGGTTGTTTCCCCAGCAAAGAAATGCAAAGTCTAGATTGGCCTATTGGATAAAAAGGAAGAAAAGGATGTAGGTGGCAGAGCCTGTCAGTGTAACAGAGCAGCCAACAGCGTATCAGTGACAGTGCTTGCAGGGTGAGGAGTTCAGGGAGGGATTTCCTGGTTTGGCAGTGGCTTTCTGCAGGAGTCAGCTCTATCACAGCTGAACGTGCAGGGCAGCTTGAGGAAGGACAAGTTTAAATTCCACCCTTGGAAGATTTTCCCTGGAGAGGCAGAAGGGTTTGAAACTCTCCATTATAGCCTGTGGAATTGAAACATCACTTTTTTTCTACTGGCTAGACTGATCCTTGGCAGAGGAGAGGAAAGAGAAAAAAGAGTGTTAAAGAAAGTGAAGAGATGGTTGCAGAAAATAAAGTGTGTTGGTCTGTGGCCTCAACACAGCTCATGCTGGAGTATACTCCTTTCCCACCAAGGGGCTTTGCTTCCCAGGCGGTTCCTGGCAGAGCCTTTGGCAGCATGGCTCTGTCTCCCGGGTGCTTGAGAAGGAGCACGGGGAACATCTAGTGGCCAGCTGGCTTGGGCTGTGCTGGGCATTGCCAGGGAGATGGTTGTTTGAATCCAAAATAGAGTGGTGCATTTAAATGAGTAAAGCAGCTTCGTCCTGAGAGTTGCTGTATCTCTTCCTGCCTGTGTTCCTCTGCATCTCTCTGCAGAGCTGCTGTGAGCAGGCTTCCTTCTGCCTTTCCTCATCCTTAGCAGCCTTCTCCCCTGGGTCTGTCACTTGCTTGGGATATGATCTGGAGCCAGCTTCCAGCTCTGTGCCTTGCCCTGCCACAGCCTGTCCCTTCCTGCTGCTTCCCTGTGGCTCTGCCAGGACAGCACATGTCGTTGCACAGGGAACTAGAGAAAGTGATACCTGAGGAAGAGAAGCTGGGAAGAGAGGGAAGAAAAGTGAAATCCTCAGGCTACACTTTCCAGTCCTCAGTGTATTTGCTTGAATCTGGAAGGGGAGTTTAGCCAGGGCAAACTCTGCAGAAGTTTGTGATATCCCCTGGTGAGATGTAAAAAAAGGAACTGTGACTGGGACAAAGAGCTCCCTTCCCATGGATTGAAAGATCTCTGAATATCCTTCTTTTTTGATCACTTTTCTGGTGGGCATGAGTCCTCTTTGGACACCTCAGAGAAAGTGCCAAGGTGTACCTGCACCTGCTAAGCTACAAGAAGAGGTGGCAGTGCAGACTTCCTGGGAATTCTCAGACTGTTTCTATGGTTGCACCCCACTTTCCTCCAGGCACAGGCACATACATCTCTCCTTGTCAGCTTAGTTTTCTTGCAGCAAACAAACTATCCTTGGGACAGCTGAATTTCCAGGAAGCCTGCCAGGGCATAGCCTTCATCTCCATAAAAAGAAATTAAATGGGAAAAAAAGAAAGAGGTTAGATTCCCCCCAGAACACCCCTCGTGCTCCTCTCCTCCTCCTCCTCAGTGGCGTTGGTGCTCATTCAGCTTTCCAAGGGCTTTGGATGGGTTTGCTGGGTGGGGTTGATCCTCTCTGGCTCCAGAGATGCACCATCTTTCTGTCTGTATTTCCCTCCCACCCTTCTGTGGTAAATAAGAGCCATGTGTTGCAATGTCAAGCAGTTCCTCTTTGTGAACTGGGATGACTCCAAACAGGGGATGGAGCTCGGCCCAAATATGGGTTTTCATCTCAAAACTAAACATCTTGCTTCTGAGCTCACTTATAAGTTGTTGTGCCTCTCCTCTGCTGGTTTTCACTCTTCTCTCGCTGTCCCCCAGCTCCTCCGCCAGCGATCTCTCTGCATTCGAGCATGGCTATCTGAGGAGGAGCCCCGATCAGTACAGCTCCCGGGGCAGCATGGAGAGCTTGGACCACTCCTCCCCTGCTTTCCACCCTTGCCACCTGTCCCCAGCCAAATCCACCAACAGCATCGACCAGCTCTCCCACCTCCACAGCAAGAGAGACTCTGCCTACAGCTCCTTCTCCACCAACTCCAGCATCCCCGAGTACCCCGTGGCTGTGCCGGGCAAGGAGCACTCGTGCTGCCCGGACAGCGCGCAGTCCCGCGAGGCGCTGCCGGAGGGCCTGAGGCAGGCGGACATCCGCTACGTCCGGACGGTGTACGACGCCCAGCAGCGCGTCTCCCAGGAGTACGAGGTGAAGCCCTCGGCCCTGCTTCCCAGCGGCGACAGCCGCGGCCACGGCAGGCTCCACGCCTTCGGCCGGCACGGCGCGGCCTCCTCCTGGGCACAGCCGGCGCAGGGCCCCTCAGACAGCAAGAGTCAGCCCCCCAAGGGGCCACCCCTGCCTCCCGCTCGCAGCGACAGCTACGCAGCCATCAGGCACCACGAGAGGCCCGGCTCAGGCACCAGCCTCGAGCCCAACAAGCCCGGCCGGACCCAGCCGAAAGGGGCCTGGGCGCCGCTCATCAGCTCCCTGTCCCAGGGGCCGCTGCTGAAACCGCCCTTTGGAGAAGGGCACCTGCACACCGTGGTGGAGAAGAGCCCGGAGAGCAGCCCCACCATGAAGCCCAAGCAGAGCTATTCTCAGGCGGCCCAGCCAGGGCAGCCCCTGCTGCCCACCGGCATCTACGCTGTTCCCTCCCCAGAGCCGCACTACGCCCAGGTGCCCCGGCCTTCTGCCAGCAGCACCGGAACGCTTTACCCAGCTCTGGCCAAAGAAAGTGGGTACTCCCCAGCCCTCCTGGTTTCTTATGACAAGGTCGTAGCTGGCGGCACCCTGGGCTCAGATGAGAATGGAAGCCAAAGCACTACAAACAGATCGACCATCTTCTACCAGCCTCCTGCCACTGAGAGAAAGCATGAAGCCAAACTCATCCAGCAGAAACCTCCCAGCGCAGCAGGCCTGGAGCTCGGCCTGGCTGTGTCGCAAAACGAGGAGCTGTTACCCCTTTACAAGGCAGCACCCAGCCACCAAGAGACCACGGGTACCACACAGGCCTCCAAGCCCATTTTCCAGGGTCCACAACCCCAGCTGAGGGGTGCTAGTGAGAGGAAAACCCATTACCAGCCCAAAGAGGACTGGACACCTGGATCCCAGGAGGACAAAAATGGCAACGCACAGGTAAACGAGAGAGGCGCTGGTGCTGCCCACCCATGGGGTCACAGCAAGGCCAAGCAGTATGGCTTCTCTTCCTTGCAGAACATTCAAGAGAGCTCCAGGAGGCAAAGCAGCTCTGAGCTAAGGGAGGCGCAAGCAGGCGAGGGTTATTCCAGCAGCAAACTGTCCTTCCTGAACAGCAGCAGCAGAGAGGAAAAGGATCACAGGGAACAGGGGCACAGACAATGGAGCAATGTGGACCCCCAGGCCTTCACGAGGCAAGATGAGGAGGGCACGAGCATGGCTGTGTTCCACGCTGCTGAGGCAAAGTGCAAAGAGCCCCCTTCTCCTCAGCTGCCAAAGACCTTGGATTTCGGGAGGAGCCGGCTCAGTTCTAGCAGCACCCAAAGCTTTCCCTACAGCAAACCAGACACTGGCAAGCCCCGCTGCTCAGTGCTGGAGAAGGTCAACAAGTTTGAGCAGCGGGAGCAGAGCGCTCCCCGGCCCCAGAGTGCTGGCATTCCCAGCTTCGGCCAGCACTATGGGCCAAGCAGGACGAGCCAGCCCGCTGGCACGAGGTGCTCCGTGCACAGCCCAGAGGACATGAGGAGCAAGCTGCCCAGTGAGCCAGGCAGGGGCTCCAGCCCATCCGTCAGGAACGAGAAGCTGGAAGAGGCTGACTGGCGCCCTGTAGAGCTGCAGATGGTGGCTTCGGTGAAGCAGGCAAGGCCCACTGAGTACTACAGCCTGTGTCCTGAAAATGAGGTGCAAATGAGGGCAGCTCAGCTTCCACGGAGTAGAAGCACATTCCAGCTGGGAGGCGAGCCTGAGAAGGAGATCCTCTGGAAGGATAACATTCAGGATGTGCATGGGTCGCAGCTGGACACATCCTTTAATAGGGCCTATAGGAACAGCATTAAAGATGCCCAGTCCAGGGTGCTGAGGGCCACCTCCTTCCGGCGGATCAGCCCCCCGTTTGGGAACACGCCCAGGAGGGTGCCTCAGAGGCCTGCCTCGGCCCATGTGGGCATGAGGAGCACAGCGGCATCCCCACACACCCCCAAGGAGAGGCACAGCATCACACCCATGGAGGGAGGCTTCTCCAGCCTGGACCACGCCAGGACACAGCACGTGCTGCGCATCGGGGGCCGGAAGCGGCTGACAGCAGAGCAGAAGAAGCGCTCCTACTCAGAGCCTGAGAAGATGAACGAGGTGGGCATCTCAGACGGGGAGCCATCACCTTTCTCCTTCCAGAAGAAATGCACCCATTTTATCTTCCCAGAGAACACAGTGGCCGACCGGCGCAGGATCTTCGAGAGGGATGGCAAAGCTTCCTCCACAGCCAGCCTATCCAAGCCAGAGCTCAAGCAGCTCCAGCAGAACGCCCTGGCAGACTACATCGAGCGCAAAACAGGGCGACGGCCATCCTCGCAGGACATTGGGCTGCTCCGGGAGCGCTCCCACAGCTCCTACCTGCAGCTGGGTGGCCCCGAGAGCCAGAGCCTTTCCTCCGCCTCCAGCATGAATTCCCTCCAGGACCAGAACCTTTACCGCTGCAGAGAGTCCATAGAGCGGATATCCAGGACAGGACGGATGTCTTCCACCCTTCCCCCTGGGCTGATGGACTACTTGGACACGAGCGGAGACGAGAAGGTGCCAGGGCACCAGGACAGCCTGGTCACCAGCCGGCCCAAACCAGAGAGGTGCTGGGATTACAGACCCAGGTCGGATCTCACCAAAGGTGTGCAGACAGACCTGCTGGGCATGCAGGGCCAGGCCCGCTACAGGAAGCAGGAGCAGATCTTTGAAACACCCTCCACCGCCAGGAAATCCGGGAAGTCGGTGTCTGTGGAAGACTTGCTCGATAGGTACGACAATCAGCCAGTCCCTGTGCAC
The DNA here is from genome assembly GCA_013396995.1 of Dicaeum eximium. NCBI lineage: Eukaryota > Metazoa > Chordata > Aves > Passeriformes > Dicaeidae > Dicaeum > Dicaeum eximium. The sequence continues at coordinate 460,160 of VWZP01006790.1, forward strand.
GTACGTTCCAGGTCGTCTCCCACGGCGGATAAGAAGCACCAGGTATGTGGGAATGGGATCATGTGCACCCACAAGTGGGGCTCTCAGAACCAGGGAATGGAGGGGCATATCAGAGGGCAGGCTGATGTCCAGTCATGGCTAGGACTCCACTGATTAGAGACAGATTCAGCACGTGCTGAGGCTGTTTAGTGCACCTTAATTAAAAGCTCACTGGTGGGGTTCAGCTCTTTCCCTGCTGTACTGTATCAGGGCTTTCAGGGATGCTGGGATTTCGGTGCATATGCTGGTGTGTTCTTCCTGCTCTGGACATCCAGAGGTGTCTGTCTTTACCTGCCAGCAGCACTGGAGAAGCACTGAGCACTTCTCTAGTGGAGTGTCCCACTAAGATGGTGATTTGCCTCAGCCCATTTTCCTGGTGCAAAGTAGAGAGGATTAGGGGCTGCTTGGAATTGCCTTGGCTCCCACTGTGCCTGACAGTGCTGGGAAGTGCTGGGCAGAAGCACTGCCAAATAACCATTATGTTTAGCCTCCAGCCCTGGAGGGAAACATCACAGAGAAAACTGAACAGAGACCCTGGCCCTTCCATGTCCCTTGCTTGGTGGTTGGGAACATCGCACTGATGTCACAAATGGGGAATTTGACTGACTCTGATGATGATAAACAGTAGAACCAGGCTAAATTCTTAAAGAACAACTACCCAGGCCAGCTCTTCAGCTGGCTGAAATCTGTTCAGACCTATTTAGGAAACTGCAACTGGTCGAGCCACATGGATTCAGAGCAGTGCTGGGTCTGCTGCCCCATCCCTATTTCTATGCCAGACTCCATTCATCACAGGCAGAGGCAGCAAACAACCAAAATTTGTGGACAGGCTCCTAGACCCAAATAGGCTGAGTGTTTGGAGAGGCTCACATACTTAGAGGGCAGCTGAGATTCAGGAGATCTCCTACCCTGCACTCACTCCTGGGCCAGAGCAGATTATTGCGGAGGAACAAAGTGGTCGTGAGGCAAGTGACAAGAGAGGAAGCTCTGGGCATCTCACAAATGGACCAAACCAGGGCAGGGGGAAGAAGCTGCCCTCCCAAACTCATTGTGTGCTTCATTCTATACATCCTCCCTCAGCAGCCCTCAGCTACCACACCACATCTTTAAATAGAGTGAATTAAAAAAGCAGCTTGTGAATATCAAGTGACCGGAATGCACTTCCAGAACCACCCCTGTCTCATCCCACCATCTGTATTTTTCCACCCCAGCCAGGCACCAGGCCCATCTGTGCCATTTTGTCATGCATGACGATCAGAGCAGCAACAAAACCAGACATCCAGAGAGAGAAAAATTACCCAAGTGTACTTTTCAGTGACAGGTTGGATGACAAGCAGCCCCAATTCATTTTTCCTTGCCCAACTCTTACCAGGCAGGAGGTACTGCCTCAGGCAGGAGGCAGTTATTGAGATCTCTATTTCCCCCTCCTGGCTAATTTTAAATTGTTCATACACTCAGCAGCCAAACCAGAGATTCTGCCTGTTGGAAGCCAAGTTGAGGAAGAGGATGAAGAACACTGCAGACCTGCTCACAGGGTCTTAATTCGGGTGCTGAAGAGGGGAGAGCCCTTATGGCTGTTTCCTAGAGGGATTTAGCTGTAACCACCTGTGGAACAAGGATTAGTCCCGTAGGCAGCAAGGCACCTGTGAAAATCCTGTTCTTAAATCCTAACCTGACTTCCAGCCTATACACCAATCCATAGGGTCTGTTTGAAAGGGAAGTATATGTTGAAGAGCTTTCTTCATTAGGTTTGTTTCTGATCTATCTCCAATGCAAACCCACAGCTATAAACATGGGGGACAAAGCCAAACCAACAGAGTGATTTCCTAAATTATTTATTAGATTTCTTGTGGCCTTTTCAGTTTTTTTGTGGGAAATATTTATTTCCAATTTAGCAGCAGACTTCTCTGCCTCACTCACTGTTCATTTTTCAGGGCCTTGTGTACAGTGCTTAATGTTCCTTTCAGGCTGCATACAAATCACATTGCACTGTCACTGCAGGAATTTATTTAGAGATAGGAAGGAGTGGATAGCCATGGGGAATGAGTTGCTCTCAGGCTTTGGAAGGCATTCTCATCCATGTTTTGGTATTTTGTTTTGCTTTCTGCTGGCTGCTGACACTGTCATGGTACCCCAGGAGCTGCTGAGAAGGGAGAGCAGTGAATTCGGCCCCATGGTGAGGGATCCTTTCTACGTCGTCAGTGCAGGAGCCAGGTGGGTGTATGTCCATGTCCCGTGTGTCCCTGCAGGGCCAGCTCTGGCCATCCCCCTGCCAGCAGCGGTTGTCATGGCTTGTCTAGAGCTAAGAGCTGTACAAACACAGTTCCAGGTATGCTGTGCCCAGCAGACTTAGGAGGAGTTGCTACAAGTTTTTTCTTTCACTACAGACATTAATTTACTATCAAGTCCTCTTCCTGTCATCATGAGCATGTTTGTGCAGCAAATTTCCACTTAAGTAACTTCTAGAATGTGTTTGGTCTGCTGTTGAAACTCACATTGGATAATACCATAACTGAAGGATCCTAAAGGGAAAAATACCTCCATAAAACCTGGCTGGTTTTTTCCACCCAGGATACTGCCTCCCCAGAAGTGAGGGACTAAACCCAGGATATTTCCTTAATTATGCTCAACTCTGAGCTGGCCTTTGGGCTGAATCCCTTCATGTTTTGCTCAGCAAGAGGGGAGAGAGAAATGTTTTTAAAAATAGAAAAGTGTAAGCACAAAACTCTGTGTCTTAGGACTTATGTAAGTCTCCACTTAGCCCCTGATTGTTTTGAAGTTAATGAGAACTGAAGTTGGTCGTGCTGTATTTACATTTAAATAATAAATAGATGTTTGCCCTAAGCCCCGAGTGCCCAAACAGCTAACTCCCATTACAGTAAAAGCCATCAAGAGGGACTAAAAGTATTGTTCACAAAGGAGCTCTGTTCCTCACAAACTTGCAGTAAATGCCAGCCCTCTCTGTGGTCGCAGTGGGAATTAACACTGCTGTGTCCAAATGTTTCTCCATGGAGCTCTGAGTCAGGGAATGACAGCTGGAAGCAGAAGAAGGCTTCTACTCTGGCTGATCTTACTTCTGGCTATTTTTGCCTCTAAGAACACATAAATGTTGTCTTAGAGGGACTCAGTCTGCCTTCAGGCACATCTTTGTAGGATTATTTAAAACACACTCATTTACTTTGATTTGGAATAACTTTTTCCATTGTACCCTAAGAGAACAATGCAGCTGTTTCAGTTCCTCCTGCCTCCCTTTCTCTCCTAGAGATGGCGTTTCATCCTGCTGCTCAATCACTACTTGTGCCTTCCTTTTTTTTTTTTTTTTTTTCTTTCCCCAACCTATTTTCCAAGTAATGGGATTGAACACTCAGACTGAAAACAAGTTTATTGGGGCACGAAATCCAGGTTTCTCATTTTCATGCTTCACTGCACAAAGATTATTGGTTATTAACAGTTTTATGATGTTTGTGCAGCATAGGCATCCCGCATGCTTCGCAAGCACATTTCTTCTGGGAGATGGGAGCTTGCTTTCCCTACTTGCTAGGAATTGGATTTCCCAAAAGATAAAACAAAAGGATAGGAGAAGTGTTTCCCATGCGCGGGCCGTTCAGGGAAGCAAGGTAGGCAGTAGGAATTACTTTTCTAGGTTTCCTTGGGACACAACTGCCCTATGTGCTGGAGAGGAGATGGGGCCATCCCTACTACCTCTCCTGCTTGAGGAGGAAAACAGTCAGATGGTAAAGTGAAGAAAACCTTGGTCAGCAATCACTTGGTCTGGTCACATGTGCTCTTCCTCTGTTCCCCAGGTGTCACACGACATTAGGAACTGCTCCACCAGTTTTAGAATCCACAGCTGCTTCCACAGTGGGAGAGAGCTCTGAATTAGAGAATCACCATCTGGTGTTCCTGACAAACACTGAGCATCTGAAAAGAATGCACACTGCTACTGTCCAGGAACCACAGACAATACCAAGAGCAGCCTGTCTGGGAAGTTTTCCCACCCCCAGGCACAGGCTGCCAAACTCTATTCTCAGTCACACCAGAATAAAGCCAGAACAACCCATGTCTTTGACAGAGTTATTCTTAATTTGTACCAGTACATCTGAGAACAAATCTGGGGTCCAAGTCTCCAGCATCACAGATTGGCAGTGTGGGGATTATTTGACAATACATCTCAAGAACAGGAAATGCACTGGCAGTAGAGCTTCATTGTGTTTTACTGGTTTATGGTATGGCCTCGTGGTTCCAGGCCACCTTCTCTTGCATCTGCCAGTGGCATTATTACTGCTCAGTTTGTTTCCCAGCTAAACAGCCAGACAGGCAAATCGGTTTGGCTCTAGATTCCAGCAGGATCCTCACTCCAAAGGCCAGAAGACACTGTTTCTCAGGCCCACATGTGAACACCCTAAAAGACCTGGAAGGAATAATTCCATCTGCTGTCTTTGCAGCCTTAACATCCGCTTGCAGTTGGAATGCGTTGGCTTTGGTGTTTGTCACACCTGCCTGTCTGAGGGAGATTTTTCTTCTAACAGGATTCCAAGGCTGCAAGAGCTTTTTTCGATTTTCTCCATAGTCAAAATAGTGCATTTTTTTTGCCTTGCTTTGTTCTTGGAGACAGTTGAATCATTTTAATGGCATCTTTCCAAAAGGAGCAGATAACATTATGGGAATATTTGGCCCACAGAGCTGAAATTCTTAAAATTACAAGCAATTGACAATGGAGTTTGATGGTAGATAATGTCAAATAGTCTATCTTGCAACAATTGCTACTCCCCCATCTGTAACAAACAAAATTGAAAGCAGAGCGGGAAAGGAAGCCAGCCATTAGGTTCTCCTAATATTTTTTCCGTTGAGTTACTGCTGTGGTGCTTGCTATGTGTGTGATGTAGCACACACTGAAAATGATGGGAGATGATGAGAGGGAGTGGATCTGGCTCAGGATTTCACTTCCAGTTTCAAAGTGCAGCTGTACCTCACGTAGACCAGCAGGCAGTGACGCTGGCCTCTGATAGTGTTGATAACTTGCCCATTAAGGAGGTGCACAGCAAATCTTCCTGCTCATTGATGAGTCATTAATTTTACCATGGTCTGTCTCTTGGTATTTAGGTCTTTCAGCAAGAAAGAAAGAAGCTACTCAGAGAAGATGGGATTTACAAGTTACTATCCCCATCCCCTCCGCAGCACAGAGGTTGTCACTGGGCCTGCCACGCTGGTTGAGAATCACAAGGTCTCAGAACTTTCCAGGCCAGATAGCAGGACTTCTGCATTTTTCCCAGCCCCAACAGAGGCACGGAGTCACTATCTTGAGCAAAAGCAAGGCTTTAAACCCTTGTTCCTTAACCTTACTCCTTCTGGGCCTCACCACTCCTCCCCTAATGCACCCACCCAGGCTCCCTCAGACTTCCAGAGCACAGGTGACAGCCAGGCTCCGCGACAGCACCATGCCAAACGAGAGGCTGTTCCCCCTGAGGGCAGCGGGAGCACTCATGCACAGCCTCTGGATGCTGTCCAGGACAGATCCCCCGAGACTCCCACGGAAGAGATGATGTGGAGAAGGAAAGCCGGGCTGCTGCACAGGTCCCTCCCGCCCAAAGTGATGTGGGCTCATTCGGCCAAAGACAGCAGCCACGCCAGGGCCGTGGTGTCTCCTCCGGCGGCCGGGCCGAAGCCCTTTCAGAGGTGGCAGTCCCTGCCCACGCAGAGCAGCACTTCCTCCGACCCAGAGACTCCTTCTCCCCAGGGCATGACCCAGCTCCGGATCTCGGAGTCGGGGCTGCAGCTCACGCCCCCACCGTCGCTGCAGGACGAGGAGGACGATGAGGTGTTTGTCGCACCTTCCCAAGCCCCCGTCTCCCCGCCACCTCCATCTCGTCTTCTTCCCGAGCTGAGCTCTTGCACTTCTGCCAAGGGCACGGAGGAATTCCCACCTCCTCCCCCTACCGCTGAGGGGGATGGGGCAGCTGGAGACAAATCCCCCCGGCTCCCAGAGGCGGCCGGCGTGAGGTAAGGGCGGGCTGGAGCGCGGCGGCTCGGGCGGTGCAGGGCCATATACAGTAAGATATGCAGGGCTGGGACAGATGGGGCTCATCCCTCGTGCCGTGGGACCCCCAGCTGCCGGCCGGGTGGGGACAGGGACTGACAGACCCACTGCTGGGCTGCCAAGAGGGATGTGTCCGGAGCAGGACCCACCAGCAGGTGCACTGACAGGTGCTCCCCAAAACCCCCAGGACAGGGGACTATGGGGGAACACTCCTGGGCTGGTTCTCTCCCTGCAGATTTCAGTGTGGTTGCTTCTGACCTCTCCAGCACAGAGCTAGAATGGCTGCTGGCTCCTTCCAGTTACTGATTTTGAGAGGCAGCTGTGAAAATCCATTATGAGCTTCTCCAAACAATTAGTATTTCCCAGAATATATTTTGGACCTGGCACAAAATAATGCTGTTATGAAGTGGTGACCATCTGTCAAGTAAAGTCAAGGCAAATATGTCACAGTCAGGCTGTATAGGGAAATTCTCCTGAAGGATAGGACTTGGGTGAGGTGCCCAGGTGCTTTAACTCAGCACCGCTTCCCTCACTCCCAGGGAGCTGCTCTGATATCCATCTGGGAAGAATCTGGCCGGGGCTGTAGTAGTGATTGGCTTTTCCAACATAGCAAGGACAAATGGAGTAGAGGCTACTCAGGATGGCACTCCCTGGTGGGGAGGTGCAATGTCCCCAGTCTGCCAGCAGAAAACAAAGTGACATGGTGTTCACTAGTTCTTTTGGTGTTGGAAGGACAATCCAGCAGTGCACAGGTTGAAGGGACAGAACAATTCTGGTGCCAGTGGCGTCACACTGTGGACCCTTCATATTGGAATGAGAAGCGAGACGCAGAAACAAGTGAGAGAGAAGGAAAACTCGCTTTTTGTAGGCCTTTACCATATGTTCACAATGATCCTGGGTGGTAGGTTTTGCTTCATCTCACAGAATGTTTCTGTCCATAGCAGCTTCAAAAGCTTTCCCAAAGCCCTGGCCGAGAGGGAGATAACAGGGTTGGGTACCAGCACCGGTGAAAATAACTGGCCAACCCCATTAAAGAGGACTGGCTCTTCATCTGCTGTGGATCAGCAGCACCAGTCCCCTGCTTCTCCTGAAGGGCCTCAGAGCACTGACAGACAGCACATAACTCAGCCTGAAGGTAACCCCAGAGAGCCAGCACTGGAAAATGCCAGCCTGGACTCCGGGATAACCAGCACAGCACCCCCAGTGAAGGCAAAGAACAAGACCCCAGAGGATATTAAGTCAGAGGCTCTAGCGAAAGAAATTGTCCATAAAGACAAGTCTCTGGCTGATATCCTGGATCCAGATTCCAAAATGAAGACAACCATGGACTTGATGGAAGGGATTTTCCCTGGTGGAAGCAGCGTGCTGAAGGAGAACAACATGAAGAGGAAGATGTCGCAGACACAAGCCAGCAGGACGGCAGTGGCGGGTGACACGTAAGCACTGCTGGGCAGAACTCCCTGCTCCCTTGCTTCTAAGGACAACCTGTGCCAAATTTTTCTGCATGTCTATAGGTGAGAGTGAGTTTTGCAGTTCAGAGGTGTGAGGCCTGCCCAGGGCATTTCCAAATAGCCTTTCCCATGAGCTGGGCTCTGTGTTTGGGCTCTGAGCTCACCTCTCTGGGCTGTGTAGAAAATGATGCTGAGTTTGGGAACAGAACAGGAAATTAAACATCCCTAGAGATATAACTGGATGTTTCTATCTAAACCATAGTAATCTGAAGCAGTTCAGTCCAAAGCAAAGGAACAGAGATACTAAAGTAAAATCACGATGAAAATAATGTCAGGCACAGAAATAACAAGAGGCCACATTCTGGAAGGAGGGATGAAGGGACCTACTTCTTACAAGATCAGCCCAAGTCCCCCAGTGCGGGTGTTTTAAGACAGAGACTTCCAAGTGGCAGCTGGAGAACTGTCCAGAAGTCAGGCGTACTGCATGATGCCAGGTAAGGTCAGTCTGGCCACCTCCAGCCGAGCTGTGCTGGCTGCACGGTAAATCCTGTGCCGAGCTGTGTCCAGTCACCTTTAAAGCCAGTGGCTGTGCTGTGCTGGGACAGCAGCTGACACACACCCCCTGATGGCAGCAATCTGCCTTGTCCTGGTGGGTAATCACACTGGAAGGCACTAAAGAGGGAGTCCAGGAAAATAATGGATCCAAACACTGGGAAAAGTCAGGCTCAGACTGAACTCTTCCTCTTTCTTCACTGTAGGAGAGAGGAAAAGGAAGCTCCAGTCACCCTGGTCACCTGTCCTGCTTACTACAGCGTTTCAGCTCCCAAAGCAGAACTGCTGAATAAAATCAAGGACTTGCCAGAAGAAGTAGGTGAGGAAGAAGAGCTACTGGACATCAATGAGAAAAAGGTAAATTCAGCACACAGTACTGCTTGCTGCTCATATTCCTGAAATAGTAATAAACCCTGAAGTGCATTTCTATTTGATGTCAGCTTTTGGCAGCACCCAAAATTGCATGGGAGCAATTAGGCTGCCTGCGAAGCTTCGTTAGAATGACCCAAATTGTATAAGAGAGTTAATCTGAATTACTCACTGCAAATTGAGTACTAATCTTGCACCACCCTGAGGCACGCCTAGATCATACCAAATGCTGAGTGTACAGACTGTCAGAAGCAGTCTCTGTTCCGCAGCAAGGAAAGAAGAGGGAGAGGTGAAGTAAGTCGTGCAAGGCTCGCTTGGGTTGGAAACAAAAACAGAGTCCCGCTGGTGACTGCACTGAGTGCAGGAGATTTTTTCCCAGGACTTTCCTCTTCAGTGAAGTCAGTTTACCCATTTCGCCTGCTGTCTGCACTCACTGCATCCAAAGAAACATTGGTTACTCCTTTTTCCCCACACTTACTGTTCCTCTGCCCCACTGAAGGCCACCTGCACCTCAGCGGCTCCATCAGCACAACCTCCCTGTGATGGCTTGGAAGGGCAGAGAGCAGGCTGGAGGGGAGATCACATCTTGCTCTCTTACTGAGGCTGCATTTCACTGTGGAATGGCCCCTGCTGCTCTTGCTGGAGGCTTCTATGCTCTGCTTCCAAGGCTTTTGCAGGGCCTTCTAATTTGCCCCTGTGGTTGTCTCACATTAGTTACCTGGTGATTACAGGCATGCTGCTTAGCTCCCACATCCCAGGGGGCCACAGGCAGGTGTTTGTGGCCTGTCCTGCCTCTCATACACACCTCCTGCCTTCCTGTCAAAAGCAGCCATGCCTGCCTCTGAGTCTAAACCGTCCCACACTGCCACAGACAGAGTAGCACAGCCCAGATTACATTTTCAGTTCAACCCCTCTTCTTTCTGTGGCCCTACACAGATTCTGGGTCACAAATACACAGGTGGCTCAGTAATCAAAAGCAGGGCCTTTGCATGCTACTTGCATCATTTGGCCCAGGGCACTGGCTGCAGCACACCCAGCTCCAAAGGGAATAGGAGCCGCTGCCACATCCATAGCATTCCTTGGACTCCCTTCAAAATTTGCCTGCTCAAGGTGAAAGGTGCGGAGTGATTGAACAAGACAAGGGTGCTGCACCATGAGCCTGCCATGGAGGGCAAGTCCCAGGCCTCGAGGGTTACATTTGCATAGAAAGCCAGAAAGAGATGGGAGTGATTAGGCCCAGGCAGCACAGTCTGGCCTCTTTGCTCATGGTCTCTGTGCAGGAACATTTGCACAGGCTTACCTGAGAAGGGGTCCTGAGGGCAGCGTCTGTGGGAGATCATTTGGATAAACCAAGCATGTTTCTACTGTAAGTATGGAAAGGACCTCTGTTGGCTGGTATTTGGGATTGCAGGAGAGTCACTGATTATTGAGCACAAACCTAAGTCACAGGCCCCTCCAGCTCCCAGGCCTTCAGAACAAAGGTACCTCACTCTCAGGAGCCCTACAGCCTCCTGCTACAGTTGGAGGACAAATCTCCCGGAGCAGAGAGGAACAGCTGCCAGTTCCCAGCAGCTCCATCCACCTGAAAACTTGCTGAGGTTAATGCCAGGCTTGGAGACCACCCCATGGAGTCCTGCCATAGAGATTTCCCCCACGTAACTGTAACCATTGAACATGGATCCTTCCTGTTGCTCCTCAGGATTTGGTCCAGCAAGCAACTGCTGAGAATCTTTCTTTGGAAGGTGGCTTTAGAATCATAGCCGCAGGACAGGGCAAGGGCTGGGTTTTGTCTCTGGGTACTTCTGAGGGAAGAATGCCCATAAAGGGGTTTTGGTTGACCCTTAGGAGCTGGGATTTAGTACCACCTTTGCTCCCTCTCCCCCGAGCTACCCTGCTAGCCAGTGGAGATCATTCCAGGGTGTGGATGTTTGTTTTCAGGGAATATTACTGGCCTTTTGCTCAGCCTTTGCATGTGTGTGGCAGCTGAGAGCAGGCTGTAGTGCAGCCACAGAGCGATGCACACCCAAGTGTTCCATCTAGTGGTGCCTGGCCATACAGTGCCAAGTGCTCCCTGCTGCCAAAGCAGCCTGGGAACCCCACTGCCAGCCCACCCTGCGCACCAGGGCCAGCTCAGTGACCCCAGCCTGACCAGTGTTTGAAAATCCTTCCTCCTCTGAAGCACGACTGCCTCCTCCCTGGAATGACACTCAGTTGTGATGGAAAGAGGATTTTGAGAGAATATTTTCAGGCCACTTTGTGACTGACTTGTTTCATCCTGTGTGCAGAGTAGATGAACACACAGGTGTTTGTGCCTCAGGAGTGCATGAACTGGGTAATCCCCACCCGTTGTCTGGAGAGCTTCTCCTGCTTGCTGTGCTCTCAGTTCCAAGTAAATGGAAGCAGGAATTGCCAGCCCTAGGCCGGAGACTTGCTTTTGCATATGTCTTTCCAATAAATCCTAACAGAAATTAGGATCTCGGGCACATGTGCAGCACTGCTGTTCCTAGAGTAACCGAACCCTGGGGGCCTCCTTTTCTTTGGCAGGGAAATAGGTGTCAGTGTTTTTGCAAAATGGGTGTGTTCTCTGTGTTCAGACACTGAGTAAATCCAGAGCATTTTTTGTGAGAGCGCTTCCTTGATGCCCCTGTGCGAGGCAGTTGGTGCAGTTCAAGGCATTTCAGGCTGGGCATGAGGAGCACATCAGAGATGTGGCTGCAGCTCTTTTCACTCAGAGGTTTTAAAGAACATTCATTTGTAGGTAGCTGAGTATCAGAATATGATACACCAAATCAGAGATCTCTTTTATAAATGTTAATTGAACAAATACATCTCATGCAACCTGATGGGCTACTTGGGTTATCTCCAAGGTGGGGAATTTCAGTATTTTCTCCATCTCCTCCCTTCTTTGTCAGCTGTTGCTGACCTGACCCTGCTCCTCAGGAACTGCAGCCATATATATCCTTGTTGTCATCACCTATATGAGCAGGGTGATGCTGGTAACAACCAGTGTGGCAATGCTTCCCCTCCAACAGGCTGAGCTCATCGGGAGCTTGACCCACAAACTGGAAATCCTCAAGGAAGCCAAGGAGGGCCTGCTGGCAGACATTAAGATGAATAACGCTCTCGGAGAGGAGGTGGAGCTGTTGATCAGCACGCTGTGCAAACCCAACGAGTTTGACAAGTACAAGATGTTCATTGGCGATCTGGATAAGGTGGTGAACCTCCTGCTCTCCCTCTCGGGACGCCTGGCCCGCGTGGAGAACGTCTTGAGCAGCCTGGGGGACAATGCCAACAGCGAGGAGCTGGTATGTATGGACACAGCTCTGGCCGACTCGGGGTGTGGGGCAGCAGCCACCACCACCGTGGCATTACAGCGACCTCCAGGGGCTGCCAGGAGGGCAGCACAGGGCTCTCGCTGCTCACGTACCAGCAGTAGCTCAGGCATTGCCCCTGGGAATCTTAATCCCCGTTTGTATAAATGGCTGGGATCCTGCAGCCTTTGTCCGGACACAGAGCAGCTGTGTTGGGGACGGCTACATTTTAACATTTTTGGGGTGGTTTTGAAACCAGATTTTTCTGGTAGTTGTTGCTTTCAAGCGAGGTTTCCTGACTTTATTGCAGCACTTTCTGCCTCCCATTGGCACGGACATTCAGAGTCCAGTTCAGTGGGGTTCACGGTCACTCTGTAACAAAGAATTTGTCCTCCTCTCTCAGGCTTTTGACAGTGCATCTGGGAGCTTAGCAGCCATCTGCAGAGGTGGCAGGTGTGGTGCTGGGAGGAAGGAAAGGGGGGTCAGGGAGTGAGTGTGGTGCTGCAGGTTCTGAAGGGCTCTCTCTGGTGTGCAGAGTTCACTGAATGAGAAGCGGAAGCTGCTGGCTGGCCAGCACGAAGACGCCCGGGAGCTAAAGGAAAACCTTGACCGTCGGGAACGGGTGGTCTTGGACATCCTGGGCAACTACCTCTCTGAGGAGCAGCTCCAGGACTACCAGCACTTTGTGAAGATGAAGTCCGCGCTCCTCATAGAGCAGCGGGAGCTCGACGACAAAATCAAACTGGGCCAGGAGCAGCTCAAGTGCCTGATGGAAAGTCTCCCCACAGACTTCACGCCCAGGGATGCAGCAGCAGCGGCTGCCCTGGCTGCAGCACTTGATACCTCCTCTGGGGTCGGTGGTAAAACACCTCTAGCAGCCTCTTCCTCACTCTAACCTGTCCCAGGTGGAGCTGGGATACAGCCCTGACCGAGTCCCTTTAAATCCCAGTACTTGGCAGATGGTCTCTTCAAAGATGATGGACAGAGACAGGTCTAAACCAAGATTTTAATGAAGGAAAAAAAATAGCAATAATAAAGGTTTTATTTTCCTTTCCTTCCACCTCTGCTTCCTAGAAAGTTAAATCAATGTGGAGAGAAAGTTCCTCCTGCCAGAGATGAGGAAGAATCTCACAGGAATTAAACACATGACCTTTAATAAAAAACTTGACCTCCTCTCTTCCCTCCCCTTTCTGCCTACCTGACACCTCATTAAATAATGAAGGATCTAAAATTGAAGCCTTAAAAATAAAACCAACCCATTTTACTGAACATTATTGATATTTATATTTTTTAAAGAACAAGACAGAATGTGTAAGTTTTTGTACATACTCTAATCAGTTACTTGATTCTACTTTGTTGTGTATGTAGAAAAGACATTTCATTTTGTATTTTATGAAGACCTTAACAAAACGAGGGAACCCCAAAGATAGTTATGCAGTAGCTTGAAACATCTCATTGTGGTTTTGTTGCTGTTGTTGTGGTTGTTTTTTAATATAATAAAGGGCTACCAGAAGCAACTTCACCTTGTTTCAACACATGCTAAAGATACCATTAAGTGGCGTTACAAAGGAGATTTTGGCCACAAAAACAACAATTTTTTTTCTCTTCTGGATCCTGTGATCCTCTGAGTCTGGAGTTCAAACATCTTTTACAGCAACCTGCATCTCAGGAGTCCAAGTGAGCATGAAGCAAGGAATTCACTGCAGGAATGTGGGGGAAATTCTGTCTTTGAGTACTCATAGCTGTGGTCTGTGCTTCTGTTGCAGCCTGAAAGATTTCTCTGAGGTGTGACAGAGATGTCTACTGACATGATTTGTAGACCCTGCTTTGAGTAGAGTTTCAGGGAAACAGTGGGGGGAGCTGTTTCAATCCAATGAACAGATTTCCTTTGCCTAAAAAAAAAAAATCCTACCCACTGCTGCAGTTTAATTTATTAGATTTAGAAACATTTTTAATTCTGATTCTTTTTTTTTTCTTTGCAGCCACCCTTCCATCATACACTTACCAAAATAACTCACAAAGACATGGTAGATCTGGGAGGTGTTTGTGTATTTTCCATTTTGTGAGTTCTTTCCTGAAAAATACAAGTCCTGCACTTTATCCCCAGGTCAGGAAGAAGCTCCATCCAAACAGGATCTGCCTGTTTACTCCAGGAACCCACATGGCTTCAGGGGGAGCATCTCCAGCAAGTTTGGGGTGGATAAGGCAAGTCCTTTGTGTGTTCCACACAGAAACATCAGCTAATGAGGCACGTGATAGTCACTGATATTTTTATAACAGCTTATCTTTTCAAGTGAGAAATGAGTTAAAGCCACAATTTTTGTGGTATGTGCAGAAAAACTCTCTTTGCACAGTTTTGTTCAAAAATCACCCTCCTAACTGCAAAGTTTACTGAGTTTGGTAGAAGTACACCTTGATATGTATTTAAAGGTAATTAAACATCAGGCAAGCCTGAAGATTTACTTCTTTTACCTCTGGAAAAAAAGGGAGTGCATTCATTTCTCTTTATCCCACCTTGCTTTTCTCTTGTGGCTATGAAACTAGAGGATAATGGAAGCCCAGAATTTCCCAGACTGGTTACATGATTTCTTGGGACAGGAATACCAGGGATAGAATTTTACACTTACTGTCCAGTCCTTCTAAACTTACTGGCACTAATCTGCATTTTGGATCTGGCTACATGAGATTCTTAAAACTGAACCTGTATTGCAGTGGCTGCAGTGGAGAAAGCCAGTACCCCAAATACAGTGAGCACAATCTGCTGCGCTACCCCTTCCCCAAAACGCATTGCAGGGAAGGGGTTTTCAATTTTTGCTAAAAATGAACTTTATAACAGAAACATCTGGTTTGGATATTGCTGTGGAATGCCCTACATCCCCCCCGCCACAGGGATGAAAGCCTGGCCTGTTTGCCAGCCTGGATGGCCTCTGTTTGTAGGTAACAATGGGTGGGACTCCTTCCCAACTCAGTTTGTGGTACCTGGGTCAAGCCCCTTCTCCAGAGCTCTCTCCAGGTAAGTCACAGATGTTTGAAGGATCGTATGACAGCCATCTTCATCTGGCTACAGGCACAGTGGGAAAGCATGGATCTCCCTTCAGTGACTTGAGGGAAACCCTGGTAAGGACAAAGCAGTTACACTTCTGACACATGGTGCCAGCTCCAAGTAAAATCTTGTACAAAACCAATACCATTATGTTACATTTGCACATTAGTTAGGAACAGCCTTTTTCCTGGGTCAGCATCCCTGAAATTCTTATCTCCAGTCAAAGCAGGCCAGCTCTCAGTAAGGCCTCACATGCTTTTTGCAACATGCATGTGATACAAGTGCCAGGAAAATCCAGTCATCCAACTTAAAATTTGCCTTTTTTTATTAGAGCCCTTGGGCGACTGACGGTCATAAGGAATTCACATCAGATGCTTTCTTCAAGACTGAATCTAGTAAAGAGTGTTTACATACCAGGGTCTGTTGGTTTTAAGTTTGCACACAAGATCTTTTGTGAAGGTTACCTATAAAATTGGTCAAACCCAGAGCATGACAACAGTTTATGTGTCGGTTTATCCATCATCTGTACAGCTCAGCTGCTGTCATGATTGTTTAGGCTGGTAATTAAGCAAGTAAAGCAGACTGGATAGCGCTCCATATAATGCCTGTCCTTTGCAAAACAGGCAACAGAGCTAGCTTTTCATCGAGGAGCCCCTGCTTTAAATCAGTCTGAGCAAACTGAGGCACACCTAGAGACCCCATCCCAGGTTTCTCCGTGCCTCATCCAACCACGCTCCAAGTCAGTGTTTCCATAAGAGCTGTTTATCCCTTTACAGCCCTGCAGAGGAGACGTGTCCTGACTGTGGCACAGTGTTAGGGCTTGGCTGTGTTCCCACAGCAGTGCTGCTCATGCCTTTGCACACAAACCAAGCGTCGTGCAGCTCTGGTGTGTTAGGGGGTTTTTCTATCCATGTGTGACTGAACAATCAGCCTTTGTGTTGTGCAACTGGATGTGTGTCTGTGGCCAGCCTTTGTGCAGCTTGGTGCACGTCACTGCCAAAAAGCATTGCAAAAATCTGCTTTCTTCTTGCCCATTTCAAGATGTTGGGGAGATAGAGCCAGCCAGACTCAGCTCTCTCAGACAAGCTTGAGAGGGGTGTCACTGTGGCTCTGCCTGCTTTGAAATTAGGAAAAGGCTTGTTTTCCCCTCTACCATATAGAAACAGGGTACATGTGAGCCAGGCAGCTTCTTACTCTCTGATTTGCAGCCTGAGGCCATAAGCCTTCTGCTAGGGCTGCACTGAGAAGCAGGGGGACTTCAAATGAGAAAATCCAGCCATATACTTTAAATTCTTCATTTTAGCACTAAATGAACTTAGAGAACTGAAATGCAAAAGAAAAAAAAAACCAACAAAACAAAACAAGGACATAATTCAGCTGGGGAGGGTAAGAGCTGGTGAAAGCATGATAGAATATGGGGTAAACTGCTCATGAGGTGTTGGTGCTTTTACTGAGGTAAAATAAAACTGTGATTAAACAATAACAAAAATACAAACCAAAAAAAAACCCAAAAACCACAAACCACCAGCTTAGAAAGGATGAAATGGGAATATGAGAAGCTGTGACAGGAAGTTTTGGAAGAGAAATGGGGCCCTGAGCAGAAGTTTCTTGTGGCTCTTCCCACCCAATTTTTGGCAGGAACCATTTTACCTCAGAAAGGGCCCCCCACCGCCATCTTAGGGGGCTGCTGAGCGGAGCCCTGTTGGCGAGGGGCTCTGGACTCAGCCCTCACCAACACCTCCAAAAATCTCCAAAAACCACAGCAGGGCTCGCTGCCTGTCCCTCCTGCTGTGTTTTTATGGATAACACCTGTGTGGCAATCAGGGCTAACGAGGGACAGCTGGGCTGGGCCCAGCCGGACAGGAGTCCAGCCTGAGGCGCTGCAGGAGGATGCACATCTCAGCCTGCTGAGAAAAGGTCAGTAAAACTGTATTTTTTATGCATTTTTTTACTCGTCATGGGGCAGATTGGCAGCACGCAGCTGCGCTGGAGGTTTAAGGGGAAAAACATTCCCAGGAGTGTCAGGTATTTGGTTTCCAAAAGGAGGGAATGTGTTCTGTGGAAATGGGAAGGTGCCCACACCATGGGGGCCTCAGCATGGCAGGACTTGCCCTCATTCCTCAGCTCCTGCCCACAGCCCCGACAGGACAGGCACAGGGTCTGTACCCATCTGACCCCACAGATATCCCACCCCAGCAACCTCCATCACACCCTGGGGAAGGGGAATGGTGTGGTTTCCTGTGTGCTGCCCCAGAACAGTTGTGAGGTAACACAACACAAGGTTTGGGGCTGACTTTCTTTAGTGAGTGGTAAAGTGCCCTTTGGTTTGTACATGTTGGAGCTAGGGCTGAGGGAGTGGGAGGTGTAGGCACAAGGGAGGAACAAGAATGGCTGGTGGTAGCCTCTTCATTTTGTGCACGGGTTGTTAGTTCATTTCATGTGTGTATTGTTGGAAGAAATTCTTCAGGCAATGTTCTGCTTGTAAATTCCATGGGAAGCGACCCTGCTGGCTTCTCGTGCCTCACCTAGGGCTGCCCCTCAGCTTCTCTAGCACCCAGTGCCTGGGTGCAGTGTCCTCGGACTGTCTTTTGAGGCTGTGACAATCAGTGCAACACACAGGCTCGTGTAGCCACAGCCACTTGCATGGCCTATTTCTGTCAAGTGAAGTTTATGTGAACTGCTCAGGGAGAGGTTATTTTCTGAGAAGACAAAGCTGCCTGGTCTGTCTTAGCCCTCACTGCTCTTCTAAGCTGTGCATGAGATTTCAAGTCCAATCTATTGGTTCCAAATGCATCTTTTTTTACAATTGGTTATTCTCATCTTCCAAGGTGTGAGGTGAAAGCACCTATCAAGTTAATCTGTGTTGATAAAATCATTTAGGTTAGAAAAGACCCTTAAGGTCAAGTGCAGCTGTGAACCTAAAGCCACTAAATCCACCACTGTGCCCCCAAGTGCCACATCTCCACCTTTCCAAGTACCTGCAGGCATGGTGAACCCACCACTCCCCTGGGCAGCCTGTTCCACTGAAAAAAATTCTTCTCACACCCACCTAGGTGTTGTCCATGTTATAAGACACAGCCTCACTGCTGTTTTGTGGGGGGTTTGAGGTCCCATTTTCCCTGGCTGCGATGCTGTAAAGAATAAAATGGTGACTGCCCACTGTGCAGGATTTAAATTCAAAAACTAAATAAAACCTGCACCCTTTGGCCATACTATGGTGCTTTCTGCTCCTCTCCACAGCAAGCAGGGCTCAGGGTTCTCCCAGAAATCTTGCCATGAGTTCCCTGTGTGGTTCAGGAGAGCACACTTGGCAGGGACAAGCGTCCCTTTCCCGTTCACTGTGACCCTCTCCTCTGCAGCAGGCCATGGAGTTCTGGCTTTCCCAATGGCTCTAGCAGGAGACAAAGCCTTGTCACCACTCCAGGAGCCAGCCAGGGCACTCTGCATTTACTGGTGTCACTTAGAAGAACAGGATTATTTATAGCTCCTGGATATAGGAGCAAAGACTCAAAGCAGCCGGAAATGCTGGCAAAGGGATGCTTCCTTCCTACCCTTTCTCCTGGTTTATGGTCTCCTGAGTGGTAGCTGCCAGTGCTAAAAAGCAGGATAAAGCTGATTAATTCTTGTGGGAAGTCCAGGAGGGGATGGCCCCCAGGAAGGTGCTGTTTGTACCCTGAGCACCACAGTCAGGAACACTTGTGGCTAACCTACCTGGCAACGAGGACTGCCTGCTTAAGGGCAAAAAAAATGGGATTAGCTTTATTCTTGTCAGTTCTGAGACACACAGACCTCACCTGACCAGGGCAGCCTGGAACAGAGACACACATAGAGCTGTAAGCTCTGCTGTGACCCTGCTACATCAGGGCCATTGCACTTTTTCAGTGTCACACACCTGACTGAATTTATCTTCAGCCAGGTTATGTGACAGAGGTAGAAACAAGACAAAAAGTGTTCTCTTTTCCCCAACTCCCCATCCCAAATACCCTGCAAAACACAAAAATCCCAAGCCTTACTTGACAAGGCAAAGCACCAGCAAGACTTGTCTTTAGCCTTCCCTAATAAACACACCCAAGCCTCTAAACACTTTGCTTCCTGTCCCATAAATGATGCGGTAGATGCAGGATAGGAATGAATCCCTGCATTTTCCGTGCCCCTGCCCTGCAGTGCAGCCGGGCTCCTGCCCTCTCCCCTGGGGGTGCCCAGCTCCGAGCAGCTGCTGCAGTGCAGGAGCAGCAGTGCTGCTGACATGGCCTGTCAGCCTCCCCATGAAGAGCCTGGCATGGCTGAAATGCTCCACACAGGGGTATTGCCCTACCCAAGCAGCTGCCTCAGCTGTGCCTGGATTAGCCAGCAGGGATCACATTCCAGCACCGCAGCAGTGTTTGGCTAAGAAGGGCTCACCTGCACAGGCTGTTACTGACTGAGATGCACTGGGCAGCACAGTCACACAGCCACAGAGCCAACTGTCCAGGCTCCCAGTTCCACTCAGCATGCAGGACTTCCTTACGTTCTGTCGGGTCCTCAGATGCCAGAGCAGTCCCAGCTCCAGCCCTGTCTTGGGCCGGCATGAGCAGCAGGCTGTGGGGAAAGAGCAGTAACAGACACACTCCAAGGCACTGCATGAGCACAGAGGTTGTAAGCAGGAGACTCTTTACCAAGCGTTTTTCCTTCTTCATCTGCCTAACTTCTGTTAGTTGTGTTCAGTGCATGCAGGATTAAATGCCCTGGTAACGCTGTTGGATGCACTTTAGCAGGGAAGTGTTCCAGGCACTGCCCCACAGGCTGCCACAGGGTTTATCACCCATACCTGATGCATTGCTCAGCCTCTGACTTCACAGGACCTGATCCTGTCTTTGGCAGTGTCAACACCTCGAGTCATGAGCACCAGGGGCAGCCTGGATTCTCCCAAGTCAGTCCTACGCTTTCTGTCAGGCTTCACCTTTCATGCCACATCTTCTCCCCAGCAAGTGCAGGTAGCCCAGCCCTCCTACCCTTCGCTGCTCCTCGGTACACCAGTGCCAGCCTGCATTGCGCGCAACTGCTGAACACGCTCTGGGAAAGCAAAGCTCCTGGCAAGAGCACAAGCCATGCCCTGCATTCCCTGTCAGTCCCCCATCCCCAGCAGGGAGCCACATTTCGTGGTCAGAGCTGGTACAGTGAACAGCCAACAGCCACTTGTTGCTGGCTGGGACTAGTCCTACACTTGAGAAACCAGACAGGGACCACGCCATGTAGCCAGCAGGGTGAATGGAGCAACTACTGCTAAGGCAGCTTCACTCAGTCAGTCAGGCTTTGCCAGGCTCGTGTCTAGCCCAGTACCAGCTGCAAGGCTGTAGTATGAGGAGGAAAATGGCTGGATACACATCCCATCCTTGCCCACTCCCCCGTAGCAGAAATAGGAGCAAGCAGATTAGAGCAGGAAACAGCAGAGGAAGCAGACTTTGCAAGTTTTGGTTTATTTCACTACACAGGGGGCAGAAAACAAAACAAACCAAGCTATAGCTGTTAGCTGAACTTAATGGCTTTGACTTTGAAGTCACCCTCCACAGCCAGGTATTCAATTTTCTCCATGCCCAGCCGATTTGGGAACTTGAACTCTGCCTCGGGCAGTTTCACCGTTGCCTCGATTTCATCGAAGGAGATGCATATCTGTAGAGAGCCATGAGAGGGAAGGAAGGAATGAAGGCTGACACATCACAGCTCCCAGGCTTTGCTCACTCCCTGCCACCTCCAGTCTGGGTGCAGGACAGGCGAGGTGGGTGCTGCTGCCGCCAAGGCCGTGCTCAGCAGCTTGGCCTCCTCTCTGCCCAGCAGAGGCATAGAAGGGAGGGAGCTTCTGCAGCTGTGGGATGAGACAGACCCAGGGGAGTCTGAGTCTCCCCTCAGGGCTGTTACTGCTCCAAGGTGCTCAGCTGCCAACAGGGGCCCAGAGTGGGGCACTCAGCACATGCAAGCTGCTGGGCATTGACTTGGGCAGTGCAGCTCTAGACACGTCCTTGGTGTTAGCTAGCTTTAGCCAGACTCCTTCCCCTTTCCATGCTTGCTCCTTCTGCACTGCAGAGGCACAGGGTAGCATTAAAAACCTGTGCCCT
This sequence comes from Dicaeum eximium, assembly GCA_013396995.1. Lineage (NCBI taxonomy): Eukaryota > Metazoa > Chordata > Aves > Passeriformes > Dicaeidae > Dicaeum > Dicaeum eximium. Next base: position 481,054 of record VWZP01006790.1, read on the forward strand.
TGGCCCCTCAGTGCTCAGTGCCTTGTACACACCCCTGGGGCCTCACCTCAATCTTGTCACCGTGCTGGAAGGGAAAGTCGGCCTTCCTGTCCTCCTCCCCCCACATGCCATCCTCCTTGGAATTGCACACGATGGTGTTGACATCCCCGTGACAGTCAAAGCGAGGGTTGAAATGCAGCATGAGGGTGTTGCTGTCCTTCCCGACATTCACAGCAAACCTGGGGAAGCAGAGCCAGTGCAGAGGGGGTGCCAGTGCAGCAGCTCCAGCTGCCAGTGCTGACAAACTGAACACAGCAGGAGCTCCGGCTTCCCCCAGCACCCCATCAATCCATTCGCCACCTCACTCACCCTTTGGCATCAGACTGGATCTTCCCTTTGACCTTGATGCACTCACCAGGCTCAACGTCCAGCTGAGTGACAACCAGTCCCTGCAGGGCCAAACCACAGGAGTTAGTCCATCCCAAGGCAAGGCTTCCAATCCTGCTCAGGCCAGGGCACAAAGCAGCTCTGGCAGATCCAAGTATGAGTTAGTGCTTGAGTCAGGCCACCTGACTGTCCCAGCAGCCACAGGGGTCTCCCACTCCCCTAAGCAGCATAAGGAGTGACAAAGAAGTGTGGTGGGTTGGCCATGGCTGCACGTGAGGTACCTACAAAAGGCACTCTGTCACAACTGGATGTGGGGAGAAAGTACAACAAAAGGCTCATGAGTTGAAACAAAGACAGGGAGAGGTCGCTCACTGATTACTGTCAGGCCAAACAAAGTCAACTTAGGGAAATTAATTGAATTTATTAACCAATTAAAATCATAGCAGGATAATGAGAAGTAAAATAGGCCTTAAAAATGCCTTCCCCCCCCCACTCCTTCCCAGGCTTTACCTCTTCCCCATCAGTGGTGCAGGGCGGCAGGGAAAGGGGGTTACAGTCAATTCATCACAGGGTGTTTCTGCCACTGGTTGAGGAGAGGAAAGGAGTTTTCCTCTGCTCAGTGTGGGTGTCTCCTGCAGTCCTCCCCTCCAGTCTGAGTCCTCCATGTGAGCTACAGCTCCTCACCAGCTGCTCCAACAGGGGTCCCTTCCCACGGGGTCATGTTCAGGCATCCCCTGCTTGGGCATAGAGTCCTCCCTGGGCTGCAAGTGCCTTTCTGCCTGCCTGTTGCCATCCACGGGCTGCAGAGGGACAGCTGCCTTGCCGTGGCCTTCACCACAGCTGCGGGGTGTTATCACAGAGGCACTCCTGCCACGGCCGATGGGCTCAGCCTGGGCCAGCTGTGTCCCTCCTGCAGCCTGCTGGCCTTGGCTCTGCCCGACACGGGGGAGGCTTCTGGCAGCTTCTCACAGAAGCCACCCTGGTAGCCCCTCTGGTACCGCAGCCCAGTGCTACAGGAGCAGTGTACTGAGCTACTGACCCGTGTGCCCAGTCAGGTAGGGAGGCAGATTGAAATTCGTTTGTTGGCACTGCCCCCCAGCCCCTCACGCTGTCCTTGCCCTCACGCCTGCTCCCTGCTCTGCCCACACACAGCCTGCTGAGGTCAGGGTTCCTCGAATGGCTAAAGTGCTTATCCCCACGGCACTAACTCTGCCTCCCGGCTCTGGAATGCAGCCGCTGCGCCCCGCGGGGTCTTTCGAGGAAAGGAAAGCTGTGGGAGCAGGGCTGGGTTAGAGTACACTGCCAGCCTGCTTTCCTCTCCTGTTGCATTATGAGTTCACCCATCCTACACCCAAAAGACATTTTTCCAGAAGAAAAATATACAAATTAAGAGAAAGAAGTATAAAGAGTCTGGAAACTGTGGAGTTACAAATGGACCCAAACCTTTAGAGTACTTGAGAATATAAACAATCCTCAGCTTCCCCATTAGATAACATGCTAGAGAAGAGGAGAAGAAATACGGCCGGTCAGCCCTAACTATTCCTCCCAAAGCCATACATCAGCCTTGCATTTCCTCTCCGCTAATCCTCTTCTCCTCCTACCTCTGGCAGCACGCCCAAACCCCACAGGCAGCCCAGCCGCAGTCCCAGTCCTGCTTGGCACAGCACTTACTTTCTCCATGCTGCAGCGCCGGCCCCAGCAGGCAGAGCAGCCCCGAGCCCCTCTCCCCTCTCCCGGCACGGAGTGACGCAGCTCCGGCTCGGGCAGCTGCACTCACCCCGGGCAGGACCATCCCATCATCCGGGGGGTGAAAAGGGATTGATCGATCGCAGCTGCCGCGGCCGCACCTTCCCTGCCATTTACAGGGGGCAGCGGGAGACCTCTGCCGATGCTGCTCTTCGCAGGCACTTTGTGCGTGATTTTAACAACTAGTGATTACTTGCTTCTGCGTGATCCTTACTGTAAGCTCTCCTAGCTGCTCTGCAGCGTCTGTTGGCTCAGACTCCAGGAGCCGGAGTGCTGCTCTGTGCTAAGAGCGAGGTGGCTGCTTTTTGTTCGGCGATCTGTGTCTAAAATCAGGGTTGGGAGTCCTCGTGTTCCTGCTGCGAAGTGGCTGCCGCTGTGGAAAGAGGTGGATGTGCTGGGTACAAAGCCCCGCTGCTTGCAGTTAAATGAAAGCCGAGGGCTTGGTACAGCCCGTGGCAGCATTTCAGCAGTGCCTAAAAGGTTAAGGTTGGTGGTGCGGGGCTCTAAGTAGCTGTGAGAATTCAGGCTGCGGCTTTGAAAAGTAGCACGATCTACTCGCTGGTTCCATTCCAGTTGCAAAAGGCTCCCGAGGGAAAAGAGAAATGCTTTGTTAGGGGAGGAATAGGCCGGGCAGGGCTGTGAACAGCCGGCAGGACGGGAGAGGAGGCTGCTATCCCAGAGAGTGCCCAGCGCCTGCCAGTCCCTCTTCTGTGCCCGCAGAAAGCACCGGGCATGACCGCCCCGAGGGTGTGTGTAGGGCAGGGAGGTGAAAGGGGGCGGCTGCAGTGCCTGGTGGGGCCTGTCCCTGGGTCGGCTTGTACCTTTGCATGGGCTTTAGCAGAGTCCTCGGGCCTCTGTGCCTCAGTTTCCCTGAGGCCTGAAGTGAGCTAATGACACGCAGCTTCCCAGTCCTGCCTGCAAACCCGCAGTGGGAGCTGCTCAGACTGAGCCTGACCCCCCTGCGAGGTGAGGTGCCTGCCTGCAGGTCACTCCTGGAAGGGCTGCCCCGGGCACCTCACAACACAGTGCAGGAATTTGGGGCTGGGTGGTGGTGGGAAACAATGGAACTTCATTAGAGCTGGTACAGGAACAGCATCCTGACTCCTGACTCTGTCCTTTGCCCCAGATATCCCCCACACCAATTTCAGAACATTCCAATGGTGTTTCAGTAAAGCTGAGCTGTGTTTGAACTAAAAAGTCACAAGCTCAGATTGCAGCCCTGTGACTGGGGTGCATAAAAGAGGACAAAATGCTGACTGAAAGTGCTGTAGGGAAAAGCCCGCACATGCTCTCACCTCCAGCTAACTCCCTGGCACACACAAGAGCCATACAGAAGTCAGGAGTTAACTGTGGGAGCAGAGCTCATGCAGGAAGCAAATGGCACTAACAGCAAGCCCCCTCCACAGAGAGTTTGGAGAAATCCCAACTAATTCCACCTTAAATTAACCCCATTCTCCAGCAGTGTTAGCTGGGATCACATGTTAGAGACAGGCTTTAGGCACCTGCTCTCCGAGCCAGAGTTCCTGTGCAGTTGTTCTCCTGGTCACTGGCACGTGTGACGGGTTGGGCAAATTCTGTTTGGTCGGTTGGGTTTGTGCATTTGTTTTCCTTTCAGCTCTGTGAAATCCCTGGAGACTTCTGTCCTCCTTTCAGTGCTGGGCCCTCTGACTCCCAAAATGCACTTTTCATGTGAGCTGCTCTTCTGGCCTGATGTTTCCTGCTCTTTCCTTCCTTCAGACAGTGAATTGCCTTTCTAATAACACACGGAGACTGCACTGTTTGTTTTCCTTGCGTGCTCTGCACTGGCAGCCTGGTTGGTTTAGCAGCAAAACCTTTGGTCTTTTGATTTAAAGCACTAATTTTCTTTAAAGCACTCCTTGTCGTGAGCCCTGTGAAATCAGCAAGGTGTTTGTTCTGAGGCTGCAGTCCTGAGTTGCCCCACTGTCCTGCATCTTTCCCAGGGATTAAGCAGAAGAAAAGTAGGGGACACAGTGGGTGTCCTTCCCCTTCAGAGGGCTGGTAATGGAAGGCAGGCTGCAAAGCAAGGCCACACTGGTCAATCCCACCCATCAGGGATGATCCCAACATCCCTGCACAACGGGAGGCAAAGCACACCTGCACCTCCCGCAGGGAGGGACTCGGTCCCCGTGCACCCGCAGCAGGCAGGCAGAGGATTGGGGTGTGCTTCAAAGGCCTGGGGCAGGAAGGGAGAGGCACTGCCCTGTGCAAACCCCTCTCATGCCCCAGATCCAGCAGGGGATGTTCTGAGAAGGAATCCTGGGCAGAGGAGCCCAAGTGAGCCCCACCTGGGTTGTTACAAGGGCCTGCAGTCAGTACAGGCCCTAGAGAGCGTAGCAGGGCACACACAGCGCAAATGTTCCCATTTCAGACAGCACAGCTCTCCACCTGCTTCTGGAGAAGAGTGTTGCACCCACCTGGCAGCTCTGGCAGAAGCTGGGAGAGAAGAGTTGTCTTCTGCTCATCCAGAGGTGGTGCACAGAGGCATTTTCAGCTCTGGGGAAAATTAAGGCTGGCTTCCCAGGGCCTGGCCCTGCAGGCTTGCTTCTGGGTACAGGGCCCTGCCCAGCCCCAGGTCTCCAGCCCAAACTCTTCATTCACCTCTTGGTTTGCACAGGCTGAAGGCAGACAACTGGCCAGTCTGATTTTCTTGCAACTCCCTAGAAATGTCCTAGATTTGCTTTGGAAGCAAAGGGTGCAGCATGCTGAGTGTTACTCTTTTTAATCTCCTGTGAGAAATTACACCCTAGCCATTGGCAAAGTCATATCCCTGGCTAATCGCTGCTGTCATTAGAATGGCTTTCCCCTGGTTTGGGGAGGTCTGAGGACACACCTTGCTGCTGGCTACCTCAAGGACCAGGCTGTGACCCGAGGTATGGAGGCCAGCGCTGCTGGCTGCTCGCTCCCTGTGCCTGGTTTGTGGTGTGCTGAGCCCACACACCCTGGTGGCTGCTGGTGCGATGCATTGCCAGTCGCTCGTGGCTGCAGCTGGAAAGAGCCCCTACTTCTGCAGATACAGGAGCTTTCTCTTCCTCTGGAGAAGGCATCCAGCCCCAGGGCCAGCACAGCAGCTCTGTGCATGCACCACCTGCGAGGTCACCACTGCTTCAGCCGCTGCCCCTCCATCGCTGACACCGACCAAGCAGGGAGAGTGCTCCAATCCAAGGATTGTAGTGGTTAAATAATGACAAGAGAAACCCCTCACCCTCTCCTGGTGTGAGAGAAAGCTTACAGTTTGCTTTAATTAAGGTTTGGTTTTTTGCTTTCTTTGGGGAAGATTTGTTCTTGTCTCTGTAAGTTCATTGTCAGTGCATCAGGCTGCATCTTTCTCTCACACCGGTGTTAGGGAATATTTGTGTCAATACTGTCTGGATGGGATTCTGTTCTCAGCAATAGCCCCTGGTTACTCTTACAACCTAAATATTATTCTGTTACAGCGTAACAGATATATACATTGCATTTCTATATACACTCACAGGCTGTTTTCTCTTGGACTGTCTGGGGGCTTAAGCAATCCTCTGCTTCTACTGTTGATGTGTCTGGTTCTCTCTGTTGCTACCACAGCACATTAGTTTGTCTCATCTGAGGAGTTTCTGCCTTTTTGCTGGGGTAGCCATGACCCCCTGAAGAGTTCAGTTGTGCAGTTTCCCTGGACCCTTCTGCAGAGCTGGCTAAAACAATGCTCTCACCACCATGGCATCTCCCAGCCCTGTGCTCTCCTCGGGGGAACTCTAGGGCTCAGCTGGATACCACAGAGGGATAGAGCCAGACTGCCAGGAGGAAGCTTTACTCTGCTCTTTAAAGACAAAATGACTCAAGGAGCCACAGTCCAGTGTGGCAGGAGGGTGAGAGGCGCTCCCACTGCCTCCGAGGGAAGTTTGTGCCAGGAAGGTCCAGTCTGCACTGGATACCAGCTGGGGTTGCATGGCCACATGTCACTACAGCGGTTTTATCCCTGAGGGCTTCCTGATTTCAGCTTTCCCTACATTAAAAGGGAAGCACCTTTATTCCAGGTTAATTATAAATTAAGTTGATTATAAAGAACTTCTTGCATTGTCACAAAGTGATGAAAGGAGTTTGCGTATTGTGTCACTGGAATTTAAAGTATGTCTCCTCATTTTATTTCCCTCATTAACATTGACCCAAGCTGATAATCTGTGTGTTTCTCTCATCTCTCAGTGGTTTAGATTTAACTAGAGCAAATTGTTAACTACCCAGGAGAACTGGGCCTTTGTTTTGTTGGACTCACTTCACTTTGGCACCTCCCTCCTTAACCTTTTAAGTTTGTGGGTGGCAAACACCTCTCCTCAGAGTTTACTGCCTCATCTGAAAGGAGCTGTTTGCATTTGCTCCTCACTGGATGTCCCTGCTACTCTAAAATTAGGAATCCAGGTCCATCTTTCCCTCCTCTCTGCAGGTCACCAGAGATCTTAGTCAAGCAGCTGATGCAGTGGGAGCTCCTGGCAGGGCCCTCGGGTTAGTGACCCTTCCAGTTTTTTCCTCGAGGTCTGTCAACTCGAGCAGCCCTAAGTACTCCTTTTTCGTAGCAGCACAGTTGTTTACTTTACATCTATGACTGCATTGCAAACTTCTGCAACCGGCAACAGACCCTAGAACACTTTTCACGGGATGTCGCAGCAGGATAGCAGCACTTCCCAAGCTTTGTATATTCCTGTGGTCTAGCCCTAAACGACCTGGGTTTGATTTGCACCTCATGATCAGCTGCAAGGGGACTTGTGTGGGGGCTGAATATGGGGACCTATGGATTTTCTTATCCCTAACCCACTGAATAAAACCTGTACAGGCCTTGAAGGGGTCCACAGGGTGCACAGGAGTTGAGGAAAGGTAAAAGGAAGTGCACCTGTATTGCCCTCCACAGTGTAATTCCAGCAGTAGTGTTGGTTAGCTGGGTCTGGACCCCATGTGGGTGAAACACGGTGTCAGTGAAAAAGGGATTGTCACTGGAGCAAGCCTTCTGGGCAGCTTTCATCTTGAACTGAGGTGGCTGCACCAGCCTGGGGTTCTAGCCTTTGTTTTGTTTCCTCTTCATAAATCAGCTTTTATCACATCGTGCCACCCGTAACATTAAAGCTCCAGGGGTTTTGCCAAGCAACCTGAAAGATTTGCCCCATTCCAGGCCACAGGACTGGATCTGTGTTGTCATAGTAGACACATCCAGGACACAGTAGACACATCTGAGGATCCTTTTATGTTATCTCCTTAGGATTGTAAGGCTTGATTTTCCTTATGTCACTCTCATTCTGCAAAACCTGCAAGGCAGAGATTTCCCTCGGACTGAAAGACTGTGAAGTACTTTTTTGGGGGGGGCTTTGCTCTAATTGATGGGGGGAACCCCTCACAGTGACTTTGGACAGAGTGGGACCAGTGTCTGCAAAAGCATTTCGGCAACCTTAGGTTAGACTGGTTTAGCAGAGCTTTTTTCTAGCCTGACATAGTACATACAGCATGCCAGCATGGCTTAGAAACTCAAGCCATCTGGAGTTCTTTTCCACAAAAACATGTGTGTGCCAGAATTGGTCTCCTTTGAGCCACCCACAGTGAGAAGGGATTGTATTTAGGCTGGCTCAAGTTTCATGAATTCAATTTTAGGCAAGAGAAAATTGTCGTCAAGTATTTGGAAAATGCCTTGGAAAGAACATGCTGATTAAAAATGTAACAATCTTTGAAGGAAGATTAACACTGTCCATTCTGAGCCATGAGACACTGAAGAGCCATCAAAAGTCACCCAACATTAAATCTACAGGCAACCACTATGAGGAACAGCAACCTTGGGCTTCTTGTGAGGCAGCAATGAGAAGCAGTGGAGAGGGCAGAGTTGCAAGATCTTTGCTTGAATCATCTACTCAGTACTTACAAAGCAAAGAGACAAAGAATCCAAATCAAATGCAAATAATTCCTGAGCTCAAGCATCTGCATTCCCCCTGAGCATGCTACTCAGCAGATGACTAAACCAGTTCTAGTGTTTATGCAAAGAAAAATGTGCAACTTCCCTCGACTATGCCCATCTGTGTGTCTTAACCTGCAGGCGAGACTGCCAGGCTTAGTGACCTCCTGGAGATGGTATTTATTAAAGCCACTTGCCTGGAAGCCTCCCTGCCTTGGCAGGAGCATTTAATTCCTCCTTTTTCCCTCTGAAACACTCACACCACATCTAGTCAATGAGGTGTACAGCTCTGTCTGGTGCCATGCAATGGCTCATCTTTTTGTGGAAGCAGATGTATTTCCATCTATACATACCCCATGTTATGAAACAGTGTTGCTCATGCCCCCTCTCCAGGAACCAGTCTTTACTAGTGAGGATTTCTGATGGGTTATGTCAACTTCTGCTCGCTGTGAACTCACACCTCCTCCTGCCATGGTACATCCCTTGCCCTTGCCTGTGGACTGTAGTGCCCAGCACTCGGATGGGGAGAACCCATACAAGTTAACAGCCTTGTGGCTTATAAACCTCCAGCAGAAAGTATGTTAAAACAAGAGTCAGGTTTTAGATTCTTTGCCACTGATGCTATGGCTCAAGCAGAGCTGGAAACTCAGGTTAAGTATTTGAACACAAGGAAGGAAAAGAGCAAGATCATTTCTTAATGCACTGGACTGTTCTACACAGGTTTTCTTATGTAAGAGTTAATCCCCTTCCAGTGTTGGCATTTTACATTCTTCAGTAATATTCAGCATGTGCCCAGCAGAGGTCTTCTGCCTTCAGGGTGACTTGATGCCACCTGGCACAAGATGCCAGTGAGGGACCGAGCCTGGCTCAGACACAGGAGGCAGTGCAATTTTGGGGGTCAAACCAGGGTCACAGCAAGAGTCCCACCTTGGTTCCCCAGCCTGCATACGTGGGCTGAGCCAGGGGCACTGGCATGGCTGGGCAGGGATAGAAGCAATCCACAGGGACAGGCAGGCTTTCCCTTGGGTGGAGTCACAGGGAGACCAGAGCTGTAGGAGTGGAAGCCAGCAGTGGTGCAGGGCAGGGACTGCTGCTGTCCCCAAGCTCGGCACAGCCTGCACCAAAGCCCTGCAGGCTGCAAGTGAGCAGCAGCCTCTGCTTCTCCCCTGGCCCCACTGTCTTTCCTGGCCACTAGCAGGCTTGCAAACAGCCTGGCTCTGAGGACAAACTCTGCCCTCATCCTTATCACCTCCCCTCCTTATCAGCTGCCTGTTTTGTTCTAGGGCCACTTTAGATACCATCACCAGGCAGTGTGAGAACCACTGGGGGGGAGATAAGGAGGGTGCAGTGTTTGTGGGTGGAGGGACACAGTTCTGCGTCCCTGTACCAACAACACTCCCCATGAAAGCCTGGCAAGCACCTCTTGTCTTCTCTCAAAGTGAGACTCAAGACCTTCCCATTTCCCTTACACTCTCTGCTATTTACCAGTGGCATGCACCTCCCACACGGACTTTGGACAAGCTGCAGTAACACCTGCCCTTTGCTTGGCTGTGCAAAGCTATTTGCTCCCTGCAGAATTCCTACAGGACTCCAGGTCTGCGACATGCACCAATTCAAATTCTTCTAATTCCCACTTCCACTGAAATATTCTGGACTTCATTAAAGTCTATAAAATACCTCTTCTGGTATCAAATTCATCAGAACATTCCTTCACTCTAGAGCTGTGACTCAGGAAGGCCAAAAGAAAATGTTTAAACCAAGAGCTGTCTTTACAGAGGCCCCGCAGCAAAGGGGAAGCTGCTGGGACACGTCTCGGAGGATTTTGTTCCTTGCTTGCCATGGCACCATTGGCAATGTAAACTGAGGCCAGTCCACACAGACAGACATGCTTGTGGGGAGGACCTTGCCAATAGTTTTGATGGGCCTTTCCTTCACAACAGAAACTATGACTCCTTAAACAATTAATTTTAAATAGCTTGTGGCCATGGCTGCCTATGAAACATTATCACATAGCAACGAGAGCACCCGAAATCTGTATCAGACCCATCTGCCATGAGCAGTTTTGTGCTTTCCTCCAGTACCACTGGAGCTAAAAAATCTTAAGAGCAGTGTAAAGCTATATTTCACAAACAGATTTTGGGTTGCTTTTATTTTATGACAGGCTGTACAGTAAAAAAATCCTGATAGATATGAGGGGCTTAGGTGCCTTTGCTGAAATCCAATCCGGATTTAAAATTCCATGACCCTTGGGCTTATTTAAACCATCCAAAAAGTAGTTTGCTCTACAGGTCAAATTAACAGCTCTAAGGAAAAAATCAACTTCCACAAGATCACCCATTTGTGTCTTCACAGACAAGTGTTGCACTATGTGCTCAGTTAGGTATTTAACACAATAGTGCCTCTGTACTAAGTTTTTCTTGGTATCCTGAAATATATTTATTTTAGTTAATGGTAAAACACATTTTCTGTGCTTAAATAGACTCATGATGGGGATGAGGGGTATTAATTTAACTAAACTAAGAATTCTCCTTTTAGTGCTTTCCAGTGTGACTGAGTTTCCAAAGACAATATTTGTTTCTGTCTGAAAGGCTAACAGTTCACGTTTACTGGGGGAATTTAGGCTGTACTGTTAATTAGGGGGAGGGGGGATGTTCTTATTCTAAACCCCATTCTGCTAACCTACATATGGTGCTACTTGTAGTAAATGTAGTCATAAGAAATTCTAGCTTTAACAGGATTTAGTAGCAATTGGGATTGTTTCATTACTTGCTAAAAGTGTGCAAGACTATCTTCTCACTGTGGAGCTGTATACAAACTATTTAATTCAAATGACATTTGTCATAGTAGGAAAAAAGGTGTATTTTGTGTGATGGACTCTTCAATTTTTTTTTTTTTTAATTTTACAAGTTCTATTTGTCTTTTGGTTTGCACTGTTTGGTGCTCTTGCTCACCTGCTTTGCCCAGGAGCACATTTTTAATTGCACAAAAGCCTCTTGGGTTGTTTGAGCTGGGCTCCCACCATTGCTCTGTCCTTGGGATCCAGCTGAACATCCGGCTGTGCTGTGTGCCTGCTTTTAGCCATCGGATGAGTGGGTGTGAAGGGCTGTGCCCCCGGGCAGGAACGGGGGATGAGGGCTTGCCTTTGCCAGAGCTTCCTAAGGCTCAGGTTTGACAGCCTGTGCTGGGCAAAGGCCGGCGCATGGAAACACCCTCCTCCTCCGCGGGATGTGGGCTTTGGAGTACAGAGCAGCTGATCAGAGATAAGCGTGACAGGGAAGAGGGGTAGACTTTATCAGCAGCAGCCGCCAAGTGGGAGGTGTGTTTCAAATGCAATGAGGAGAGGGCAGAGTCCTGCTGTGCGTTAATCCGATGTGTCCCGGTGTCCTGTGTTTCAGGGCGGTGCAAAGTCAGATGCCTGGGCTGGGTGTGAGGCGAGGAGCCACGTCCAGCTGCAATGAGGAAACAGCAGCGTGCACAGGTGTGGAAGGGGCCAGGCAGGCTGACGAGCAAGTAGCAAGGAGATCAGGAGAGCTTGGAAATGGAGATGCTCAGGCTGCATGTGTGCACATCCAGTAGTGGATTACTCCTGGCTGACTGGATCTGTGATGCACCAGGGCAGCAGTGTGATTCCTCCAGGCACGGCTGAGGGAACCCTGCTTCCCACCATGGGCTGGAGATGGGTTTCACCCTGTCCACTGCTTATTTCACCAGCAGAAAGCTTGGGAGGATGAGGCTTTCTGGGAGTTAAAAGAGTGGTTATTCCCTCAAATAACTGTGTGGTGTAGGAGCTGTGCAGTATTAGCAATGTAAGCAGTTGTAATACCACTAAGGTGATAAACCAGAGAGAATGCACACTGAATCCAGAATGGAAAGTTTTGAGCTTTCTAACAGTTGCTCTGTAATTTAAAAATTGAAGAAACCTTCTTATCTGTGTCATCTCAATAGGCAAGCAAACAGTGATCACAAAATTAGGTCACAACTTATTTAGTTCAGCAGTCTGACAACACTGCTAGGGAGAGAAAAGGGCTCTGAAAAAGATGACAGGCGAGGTCTGAAACAGTGAGCAGGAAAAAAAGGCACCACTTAGGTTTGCGTCACGGAGAAAGGTCAGGGAAAGGCTGTAAGATGAGAATCCCAAGGTAGCACTGTCTTAGCAGCATGGAAGATACAAAGGGGAAAACCTTGTTCTTTGGAAGCTGTCTCTGGAGAAAAAATATGCCTCCCCTGCCAGCTTTAGTCAGCCCACAAACTTCTTTCATTTGGGATTCCTTCTGAGAAGCTCCCTGTACAGGAAGGCTCTGGTGGCATCCCTGACATCCCCTGACAGGGTTGCTTTTAGGAGCTCATAGCCAAGGCTTGTGGAAGGCTTTAGGGAGCCCTTTCCCAAGGGAGCCTGGTCCATAATGTGAATAATGACAATGGCTCTAAATGTGGTGGAAAAGGCTTCATTGCTTTACCAGGCAGCAGCCACTTTGTGTGTTAGCATCACCTAGACTCTAAACCCCAGCTGGATTGAAAAGGAAAGGGGATACACAGGATTCCTCCTGCTGTGGGGGGGTGGGGGGGTCCTGGAGGGCCCTCCATGTTCTCATGCTGGTGGCTCAGAGGCCACTTCACAGCTGAATTTCTTATGAGTTCAAGATTGTGTTGTTATCTCAGAGAGGAATGACCATTGACAGGACACTGCTTTGGTTTACTGAACTCTTTCCCCTGTAAAAGGAGAAGAACAGGCTTGGAAAAGGCTCAACTTTCTGTGGCCCGAGAGTCAGGCAGAGTGGCTTTCCTTGTGCAGGAAGAAGTTCCTCCCTCAAATAAACCCCAAGCAAAGCGGAGACCTCAATTAGTGCTTGAGCAAGGACTTGAGGCATTCCCTGGCACGGTGTTATGCAAGGGTCAGGTTCTGCTGCCCTCATTCCTGTTCCTCCCCGAAACTGCAGGCATTCACACACAAGCCTCAAGTGCATGAGTGGTCCCACCTACTGCTCTGGTGTGCCCCAAAGCCTCCCACCGAGGCTGAGAGAGCAGTCCCAGTTTCACTGGTCCTACACCCGGGGTCACCCAGCAGCACCAGATCTCTGTCTCGTGTATCTTAGCTCTCTTCCTGCCTCCACAGAGGATCTACAGGAGAGAGATTAGGTGCAAGATTACCTTGTTGCAATTTTTGACACTTTAGAAACTCATTTATGCTAAATCAGGGAGCAGAGTACATTATAGGACACACACAATCCAGTGAGATTCCTAAAGACAGTTTGTTTTTTGTAAACTCTGAGGAATTACTCCACTGGACATCTCTTGGCTGCACTTGCCCCCCCCATCCCTATCACATAAACACCTAACAGGCAATTTAGGGCTGGTGTCTGGGAAAATGCAGCTCTGGTTATGAAACTGCCTTCCCTCTGCAAGGCTGGGACCCGTACTACAGCCCAGATCCTTTTCTGCCCAACACAGAATCCATCCCAAGGCGTGGGAACAGGGCTCTAGCCACAACACGGGAACCACTTCCTAATCCTGTGGTGTGAGGAGAGCGACTGGAGGTGCAGGAATGAGGGAGCAGCAGGGATACTGCTGGGCAGCCCCGGGCAGCTGTGGAGGGGAGCAGGGCTGTGGTGCTGCATTCCTTTCAGCACGGAATGGTGGGCAAGGTGGCCTGGGAAACTCCCTTCCCTACTGGGGCTCTCCTGCTGCGCCCTCCGCCACAGCCAGTCGCTCTCTGAGGACTCTGGCCGGACAGCTGGATCTTGATCAGCTGCATTTTTAACAGAGGGACTCATCCTTAATCTGCTGGGATTAAAAAAGGATGTAGTTTTACTACTCCCCAGAATTGAGGTGGTGTAAACAAGTGTTTTGCAAACCCCAGGACCAACAACAATCTGTCACTGTCAGCAAAAGTGACTGCTCTACCCTGATTGGAGCCAGACTTGAGCCTCACCCCAAAACCACGGTCCCACTCATGCTGGTGATCGTGGATGTACCCAGCGGTTGGTACTGGCCCTGTGAGCTGCAGAGGACTTGCCTCGTGAGGCGTCTTCCTGCTTCCAGCAGAGTTACTGCGTCCTTTCCCTGGCAGAAAAGCAAAAAATGGGAGGGAGGGCAGAGAGGCTCAGACAACAGTTCATTGGAATAATTTAAAAGTACATTCTTCGATAGATTCAGTCTGTTTCACAGCTTTTGTTCTGCCTGAGTGGCTTCCTCTCGCAGGGTGCACCAAGGTCCCCTCTCCACTGGCAGGGGTGCCGGGAGCTGTCTCAGTCGCTGTCGCTGTCGGATTGCTGGGACACTGCCCCACGGCCGAGCGGCACCCTGAGGCAGGCGGGCAGCGCTGCCCTGCCTGTGGACGGCGAGACCTTGCTGGCAGNACAGGCTGCGGGCCAGGGGCTGCGTGGGGAACATGATTGTGCCACGGGGTGCCTCCAGGAGCTGCCAGATCTCCCCCGAGGTGGAACCGCCCAGGTATTCCCACGGCCGGCGCCCGCTGCCGTCCCGCACCTGCACCTGGCAGCCCAGCTGCAGCACCAGCACCTTGATGACAAGCTGGTGGCCGTGTATGGCAGCCAGGTGCAGCGGCGTGTACCCGCAGCCCGAGCGGGCGTCCACGTCCAGGGCCAGCCCGGCCTGCCGCGCCGCCGCTGCCAGCTCTTGCAGGCCCGGCCCGTCGCCGTGCTTGGCCAGCCAGTGAAGGACCGTGAAGCCTGATATGAAGTCCCTCTGCAGGGCCAGCTCAGGCTCTTCCAGAAAGAGCCCCCGCACCCGAGCCCAGCAGCCCGCTGACATAGCCACCAGCCAGGCGTGCTCCCGCTGCCCCAGCGGCACCAAGGGCCCCCGGCTTGCGGCGTTCCTCGGGGAGCTCTTGGCGAGCGCGGAGCGGGGCTGCCGCCCGCAGTCATCGTGCGGTGGGAGGGGGGTGCCCTGCGCCTCCGACAAAGCCAGCTGGCACCTGATGCTCCGGAAAACAGGCAGCGGTGCCGGGGGCTGGCTCTCCGGGGCTTGGGGCACTGCGGGGCCCTGTGCTGGCAGCAAGGACTGGGACGGGGGTGACCTGGCAGGGGGTGGCTGCAGGGAGCGGGATGGGGATGGGAGAGTGGCGGACTGTGGCAGGGATTGGGCTGGGGGGGACCCGGTGGTGGGCAGGATCCCAGGACCTGACGGCAGTGTCAGGCTTTGACACGGGTACAGTCTCAGGACCTGAGGTTGGGGTGGTCCCTTGGGGGTCAGCCCGCTGGATCCCCTCGGCGAGTCTGGGGATGGCCTGGTGGGGAGCTGCTGCAGGGACCTGGACTGCGATGGGGGCAGCCTGGTGGAAGCGAGCACCTCGGGGCCCGACGAAAAGCAGGGGCTGGCAGGGATTGCCTGCAGGGACCGGGACAGGGGCAGCACCTCCGGGGCGGACAGCAACGGCAAGGATCGGGATGGGGGCGGATCGGTGCGGGACAACAGCGGCAGAGACCGGGATGGGGGCAGGTCGCGGAGGGACAGCGCCCTGGGGCCCGATGACAGCAGCGGGGACTGGATGGGTCCGGCGGGGGGTCGCCTCCCCGAGCTCGCTGGGGGCCGTGGGGCTAGCAAGGACGTCCCGGTCGCGGGCTGCGGCGGAGATCGGGGCCGAGGCAACCTGTAGGGAGGCGGCATCTCCGGGCCCGGTGGCGGCGGTGGCGTCCGGGACCGGGACGCTGCGGCAGAGGGCAGCCCGGCGGCAGGCAGCGGCGGCGATAGGGAGCGGGGCGGCACCGCGGGGGCCAGCGCCCCGGGACCCGACGGCAGCGCCGGGGGCCGGGGACGCGCCGTGCCGCCGGGGCGAAGCGCCCAGAGGCCCGAGGAGAGCG